>CAOLHI010006802.1:0-24203 GCA_948474755.1 Ctenosaura bakeri
CAAAGGATGTGGGCAAGACAGTTTTGGTATAATATAGTCCTATAACTGTGTAGTATGGAAGGGCCCTAAGTCTACATCCTAGATCATGCCCCTAAGTCCACTTGGTGTTTGCCTGAAATCAGATAACATTATTCATCTCCTTTCCTTTGGATAAGACATTGTAGTCTCCCTACATCATGGTTTATTCATACAAGGTAGGCATTTTATGACATTGTCATGAGTTATAAACAGTGTATCTGAGTTTCAGCTTCTTGCCATGTATCAGTTGTTGGTTTTTTTAAAAACTCAGCCTGGAAAAACATTGTCCCCAGAAATCCAGTGTTGTTGCCATTGGTTGACTTTTTTGTCCAAACCAAAGTATTGAGACCAAAAAAAAAAGTTTCATGCCATTTTTAAATTTTTTGGAATTTTTTTGTGAGCCAGGATGCCAGGAAGCAGAAATGACGTACTGCATTGAGGACAGGTAGGCACTGGAATTCTCAGTAGGTTCAGAAATAAAAGATGTGTAAAATTAACCCTTTTGCTAAATTTAACCTTCAATATGTTCAAATTCACATTGTGGGGAAAAAAAGCTGACATAATGGTGGTTAAAACTACTAATTTAAAGGATTATAGTGGTACAGCATTGACATTTTTCTCTTTCTCTTCCTTGTGTCATGTTACTTAATCTGTGTATCCCTTCCAGAACCCTGTTCTTTGTACACAACGCTGTGCTGCAGCAACATCATGATTTGATTTCAGCCTGGAGCTGTAGGCTGACTCTGTGGCTTATTTATGTGACTACTGCTGCAACAATTGCTATCATTTATCATTAGCACATTTCCATCCGATGTGTGGGGGACTCTGGCATCACATTAACAAACATATGTAATTGTTTTGCATCTAAATGAATGTTTACAACTTAAGGTGTTGCGGGTAAGGGAGGTAGCACACATCACTTCTTCCCAAACCATCAAGCTCTCTTTCTTATTCCAATCAACCCAGTCTTTATCAGTGATTAGAAGTCTGTTTGTTTCTCCACTTAGCATCTGATTTAATGTTGTGCTTTGAGAATCATAATGTCAGCTAACAAGAGGTGGGAAGAGAGTCTTTGCTGTTGCAAGCTTCCAGTACATCAAGGAGAAGAGAGGAGAGCCAAGACTCCCCATTCCCTGTTTATGACCTGACTCCAAATGATACACTCTGCTGGAAAGAAGGTAATTTGATGCCCATTATTATCATACATTCTGGAGCCTTCTTTTGAAGCTATCAACTTCAAAAATCAACTCCAGCCGACTAAGTTCATTTGAGAACCTCAGCTGAGCTTTTATCAAACATACAGGCACAAATAACACAAACCTGCTTTTCTCCAGCACCGTTCTCCCCACATCTCTAAATTAACCACTTTTCTGCTTCCACTAAACAACAAAGGAAAAATACTTTCAGGCTCAGATGCAAGCAACAGCAGAAAAGCCAAAGAGGAAAGTGGAAAAAAAGAATATGCTAATTAAATTACTTACACCCTTAAATTGCGCCACACTTCCCTGACAGAGTTGTGCGCAACTTTGCTGACATGTTAATTCAGTTGTAGAGTAAATTATTTAAACTAAGTATTAATAAATCACAAACTGCAGTTTTGTGTGAAGTGCCTGTGAAGCTGATAAAATATTTGAATACTTTTGCAATCTCTTATCAGCAATGCATGTGTGTGTGTGTGTGTGTGTGTACACATATACATATATGTATACATACATGCATACTAAATACTCCATTGCTTAAGAAGGCTAAGGTTTAATTTCATTCTCAGCAGAGCTCTCTTTATTTTCATGAGACCAGACTTAACCTTGTATTTTGCTCTTTGAATCTTGCCACTGAAAAGAACTCGCTACTTGTTTGTTCTCGAACTTGGGGCGAGGGGGGGATCAACCTCACCCCTGCTGTTTGTTGATTTGAGTTTAAAGGACTTTTGAGATCCATTCGAAAGCACAGCTGTCCTGGAGCCCCTCCCAGTTGCCAGAACCAAGCAGGCTAAAGAAATTGTCTAGACCCATGAAGATGCTGCCATGGAAGATTTAAAAAACAAAACAAAAAACCTGCTGCAGTAAAGTTAACTGCAGCTGTTGTTGGGGTGCCTGTAGGGAAAGCCCGGGATCAGTGTTATGTAGAGCTTTACTATAGTTCAAGAATCCACCAACCAGCATGATTGTAAAAAGAAAAAGTAACTTTTGTAGGCTCTGGTTAGTGGCAATATCCAGTTGGTAGCAATATCCAAAATAAGGAGGAAAGAAAACTTTGGCAAGAAGCAGTCATGGACTGTCAAGAAGAAACCTTACATACTCCCTAGGTCCTTTTCGCATGGCGTTTCTTAAGCGAAAGGCCCCCTTGAACGTCGCGTAAATGTGAGGAGCGGTCTGCATGACGCATTCACATTTACGCAGCGCTCAAGAGCATGACGCAAACCGCTAACAGATTTTTTTATTTTCGGCTTCAAGCTGAAAATGCCGCGTGGTCGCTCAGGGGCATGGAGCGCACTTACCTGCCGTGCGCAGCCTCTTGAGCTGCGCCGGTCGCGCTTCCTGCCTCAGTGCTAGCCTTCAACTCCCAGGCTGCACTGCGGTAGGAAGGGGCAGGGCACGGACAGGGTGGTCGCATAACCAGGAAGCTGCTGCGGAGCCCAGGCAGCAGGGACGCGAAAGCCTTCCTCCGAAGGCTTCTCGCGTGAGTGCCGCCCCCACCTCCTCGAAAAGGTAAGGTGCGAAAAAGGCCCTAGTCTGTGACTGGCCACAAAGGAGTGGGGAAGAGGATGTGGATATTGTAATCTTGTATCCTATTTAACTGAGACCAACGCTGAGCAAAATAGAAGGCTGGCATAAACCTGAATGCTTGGGGCCACCACTGAGTGATAATTCTCTTGGTTATTCTGAAGTGGAAAAGTCACCACAAAGTGCATCCTTGTTCTCATGTCACCATGACGTGATTCAAGGGTGTCTGATGGATCCTTTCCCCCAGCCACTCCTCTCACATCTGTCCCAGGTTAGACAGGAACCATCCAGGTGTTGGACCATATTCCTGGCAGAAGTTTGGTGCTGGGAGAGTTCCCGTACAACCTAAAGCAGCTCAGAGGTGCTCTGGGAGGGAAGAACATCTGCAAAATCAATAGTAGATTGTCCACTCACCCCATTGCTGCAACAGATCTATGACATGATTAGTTTCAAGAGGGCAAGTGCTTTGTTCACAGTTTGAATGGCACAGCAAACTGCAGTAGTATTACATGAAGGTTGTTCCTTTTTTTTAAAGAAGAATTTTGCATCAGTGCATAAATGTAGTGGGATATTATCCTGTTGCAACTTTTGCATCTCAAAAACAGCAGCATCAAGAAGCAAAATTATAATATAGCTGAAATTGTGTCCTAAAGTCAAGGTTCTCTCATTCAAAAATGAAGTGGGAAAATATATTGTTGGTTTTGTGAGTGTCAGTGAAAGTAGCCTTTTTGTACCTTCCAAGATTTATAGGAAGAATACCTCATCTTAAGAATGCACATATTTGCAAGGTTTATGGAGCATTTTTTTTAAAAGTATGCACAGAACAGTGCACACATTTTAAAATGGAACAACTAAAAATTCATAGTACAGTTGACCCTCCACATTTGCAGATTTCACTTTTGGGGATTTGATTATTCAAGGATTGTGTGCTGCTCCACTGCAGCACAGATTTTAATGTAGGAAGAAAAAAAACATGCTCTTGTAATCTAATATGATAAAAGGACAGGAAGAAAATAAAATGTGAGATTTATAAAATGCAGCAAAATTGAGATGGAGAGATTTTTACATTTCTGATTTGTACTCCAATGCCATGTTTCTGTGTGTGTATGCTTGTGTGTATGTGTGTATTATGAGACATTCTTGTTTCAGGAGTCCTATGCAAGATTAAGTAGTTCACTTCTCTTCCTCATACCTAATCACAGTTAAACCGTGATTAGATTGAAGTTATGAAAAATGTCCTGTATCTTAAAGTCACTATGAGAAATTAAAAATAAGAAAGTATAAAGTTCCAAAATGGCAGAGCAGCTGGAAAAAAGGGAGATTGAGAGAGAGCGGGGAGAGAGAGAGAGATCTTGCTGGTCACAAATTATTATTATTTGGAAGACAGACAGTTTTCTTTTCTGCATAACATAAGATAAAAACCCATAATAAGTAAGTGATGTGCTACAGAATTCAAGAGAGAAGCATGCATACAAGGAAGACACTCTCTGTTTATACAGACCCTTTATAAACGCGAACAGAAGCTTGTCTCTTGCACAGTGAGGAGTGCAATGTAAAATGAAGCTTCAGCGTTCTGGCAATATGAGCAGTTGTTCCTCACATATGTACATCTCTTTCTTGGAAGCTACCCAGTTTTCCCCTAGGAGAACTGGCATTGCTAGAATGAAGGAAATGTGATAGATATGTTTCATGCGGTGACCCAAATGCTTGAAATAGACACTATTGGGATGTTACTGAGAGCTATTGGAATTCGTTTTCTTCTCCTGTCCTCCTCTTCCTCCTCCTCCTCCTCTTCTTCCTCCTCCTCCTCCTTCTTCCTGTAGAAAAGAATGAACAAGGCTACTCTGTAAAGTAAGCTAAATGAGATTCTGAGTACTTTCCAGACACTTCAGCTGCTGGTAAGAATACTTAGCATTTCACAAGAGATGCTTAAAATCCAGAGCTGTTTAAAATTGGGATTTTAATTTGTTGCCATGAGAAAATTTTCTGGATCTTGATGACCATTTCTACAAAGTGAAAGTGGCATTGCTAATTGCTGTTTTTTCATAATGAATTGAATTTTTGAAAAACAAAAACATGCTTTTTGTGCCTGCCCATCACTTGACATCTAATGGCATGCACTGTGCAAAGTTACATTTTTTTCTTCTTAGAAAGAAGTTTCTTCCTGGCAACTCAGTGGTTGAGCATCTGTTTTTCATACAGAACAGAAATAAATGGACCACTCTAATTCTGGTCCATGCCTGCTATGGATCTGTTCCTCAGTCAATGTCATGCCATTTTCACATCTGCAGAGAATGTGCCATTAAATTCCTATTCAGTTGCACATTTTTGTTCACATTTTATCTCATAGTTTGCATTTTTGTATTCCTTTGTAGGCTGTATACCATGGAATTTAAAGAAAATGATGACTTGATAACCATTTTCTAATTCACATATTAGTCTGAGAGATGCAAATTGGGTCAGCACACTTCAAGTAGGTGGAAGTGAGATACTTATGTACCCATAATGCAGAAAACGTTACCCAGTTAAATCTTGGTATCTCCAGAACAAGGATCTCTGTTCAGAAGGATGAGAAAGACCCAAAATGTAAGACCTCAGATTGGATAGTTACTTTGTAGACGGAACTAGGCTACATGGATCAGTGTTCTAATTTAAGGCAGCAGCTTACATTAATTGAAAACCAGGTGAAAGAGAAATAAATAAAATTTAAATAGCAAATTTGAGTACCCTCAAATTAGTAACTACCTGTTAAAATAATTTCAGTTGCCTACTACATTTTCCATTTCCTTACTGGAAAGATCTAATTTATTCCTCTTCACTGATGGCAAGGCAAAGTTCAAAATAAAGAATATTAATTTAAATTGATTCAGACAAATTCAGCTTAAGAGAACTGATCTGAAGCTTTGTTTTTAAGCTTTATATTCTTTATATGTTGCAGACATGTAATTTGCACATGATGGAGGAGAATTTTGTTTTACAGTAATTCACCCATGTCCCAGTTCTATGCGTCCAAGCTCAAATATTGGTCAAATAAAAGTAAAATATATTAGAGCATTAATATATTAGACCAATAACAATGAATAGAGAGAATTACGCTTACACAGTTATATTAGTTACAGCTGTTACTGACTAATGGAAGATTCCTGGCTTGTCTAAGAAATTTCCAGAGCTTAAGCTAATTCAAACAGAGGTCGTACTTTTTCACAGGAAATGGAGTTAGCCTGCTAAGACTGTTCACTGCTGATTAGTTGTGACCTGTGCCACCACAGTGACATCATGTATGTGAAAAGGGGTGAGTTTCTGTTCAGAGGCACCCATCAGCAGTATGAAAGTTAACCCACTTGGTTTAATTCTAAGTTACAAGTAAGCACAGAAGCCTTTTGGAGACAGCTGCCAAACAGGTGTTCCCTAGCTTGTTCTTAAATTAGGAAAAAGTATAAGAACAATCTCAGTGCTTCCAAGAGGCATTGACAAAGTTGAGGTCAATGAAGTTTACTTCCCCAGTTTCCATCGTTATTGAATGATTCACTGATGTGGTAAAAAAAAGATAGGCAGTCTCTTACATGACAATATTCTTGACTTCCTGGGGTAATTGACATTGTCATGGAATATCATAATCCGTATTATTGTGGGTTATCATATCCCATATTAATGTGATACCATTTTCATTGTGATGTACTCCATATTTGTATCAGGGGATATTTGACATTGGCTGAACATGGCCATATAACGGGCTGATCAAATGAGAAATGCTGTCAGTTGTTCCATAGACCTTTCAGAAGCTTTTCCTTCTGTCATTCAAAGGGCTCATGGTCGCAAGCTCCATCCCTGTAGGCTCTGCTCTGTAGAGCATTACACGTTGAACCAAAGCTCTGAAAGGGAAAAGACTTTACAAGTGTGGCTAAAAGTGTTTAAGTTGCTTCCACACAATCAAGACTGTTCAGGAAGTATGAGTCAACACCCCAGCTGATCCACTACAAATTTCTTAGAGACCTGTCAGATTCTGGAATGTCTTCTGCTCAGCTGTGGCATGTAATATTTTAAATGCATTGAGGCTAACATGTAGTGATTCCTTTTCCAGAGGTGAAGCTGATGGTGAATTTTCAGGTGGAACTAGCACATAATAACTAGCACATAATTTTCTCACCATGTCTTTTGAATATATGGGGGCAAAGCTTCGGCAGGGAGGGCTGATATTAGACCCAGTTCTCTGCAAAACTCTTATCTCCAGAGAAAGCACTGTTACCCTGGCTGCTGGGGTCTCTGGGGGACACCTGGATTTTACTAAAGTTGGGGAAATTAGCAGGGCACAACTTAGCGAAACAGAGGGCAGGGCAATGCAGCAAGATCTTTTATCCTATGTTTATGGTGTCAGACTGCATGAGAAAAAGAGAAATCAAGTGTCTGTTTAAATGGTCTTTTATTTGGTAGAGTTGGCAAAGTTTCCTTCCACTCACACAAAGCATTCACTCACACCAGCACACAAAGACTAGAGTTTGAAAATCTTAAGAGAGGGACGAATTAAAGGGGCAAAGCAAATATACTACACCTGATCCTGAAGGCTTCTGTTTCAGGAAAACAAGGAGATAGATCGGCAGACAAAGAAAAAGACTGACAGGAGCCTTTAAGCTAACAGATGCTAGTCAAAGGTGGACATTCTCCCAAAAAAGAGAGAGAGAGCTGGCCACCCAGCAAGAGGAAGAGAGAAAAAAACTTGAGAGGGTCAGAGAAAGAGAAAAGCTAGCTAAAGCCCCAAAAAGGGAACACAAATATAAGCATGCCTGGGGGGGGGGCAGACCCTGTTCCTGAGAAAGGACAAACGGCAGAATCAGGCAGGTGGGGCAAAAGATTTTTATGGCAGTGTAATCAGGTATCAGGAAAAGGATAATTGTGTGGATTTGTTTGAAATCTTCCTGTTTTCCTGACTCAGAGTTGTCAATCAACCCAAAAACTCTTTCTTTGAAGTTTCCAACAACTGGGAGTCAAATTAAGTGGGTAGCCAGTTTTTATGGCTTGGTTTTCCAGAAGATATGCAAACCACAGGGGGTTCTGTTCTTTCAGGAGATTCCTTTTGTTCTCCCAGCAAGAGCAATTAAGTTGAACTCAGCCATGCTCTGAAATCATCTATGATCTGTTTTTCAGTCAGTTCCTTTTCACATGGCCTTATCTAGTCATTGTATGTGATTTCTGTTTTATGCCAATTCAACATACCTGCCAAATAGCTAATTAGACTGTCAGGAAAGTGGGGTTACAGCACTATGTCCAGATCTTCAGTGATGGGCAATATTTCGTACCAAATTCTTCTGATTATTTGGAATGTTCCCAAACAATGCAGAAAACATGCTGGGTCATATTCTTCCAGAGAATGCATGCATGCATGCATAAGAATCCTAGCATGTCCTCTAGAGTTCCTAGATCAGGGGAATATATTTATTTATATATCGATCTGTTTCAAATGTAGTTTGAAACTATGCAGATGAGCCATGAAAGACCTGAATTGGTTCAGTAGCAACCTATTCCATTTCAGAAATGTATTAGTTTCAGTTAATATGCATTGGATCTCAGAAAAACAGTGAGACTGTCTTTTAAGGGCTTCAGTAAAAATTGGCTTCTATAAATACCCATCTGGTTTACTTCAATGCATCCAAGTGTAGCAAAGAAGAGGAAGGGCAAGCAGGCAAATCAGAGGAATTAAAATGCATTTGTTTTGAGATATGCCTACTGGTTTGAGTAGAAAGCTTTATTGGGGTTAGTGAGAGATTTTCTTTTTGAAAAACAGCATTAGTATCTGTCCATGTATTTACACCACATTGTTTCCATATGTCATTGTTGGTTCCACTGCTAATGAAATGGATTCAATTAAATGGATTTAGCCAAAGTGGATGGGCTGTAAAAAATTAAAGCAACAGTTTTGAGAGAGAAAAAATGAACAAAGCCACTAAAATTAGCACAGAATATATAAATACAAACCAAATAAAACATAGATTGGGTAAACCTTGGTTTATACTTGTGAGCGCTGATACCAGGTCTATAGTATGGATCTCAATCCTGCTAGTTAAAGCTTTCTGCTTTCAAGGAATCCTTTTTACATTGACTTGCAGAACAGAAAAGTCCCAAAGGATGCTGAAGTTTTTCTCTTGGATTTCACATTGGTTATTCTAGCACTGTCTGCAGTGAGATTCAGTGGAACATCCTCTCAGGGATCACAGAAGATGCTGAGGCAGTTTTCTCAAGTCATGTGCGCTATTCTTCCTGAGCAGGATGCATATGCAAGGAAAATAGTATGCTCCTAGTTAAAGAAATTTCCATCAACATAATCTGGTGGAGAACCATGGCTTTTTTGAATCACTCCAGTTAGGTTTTTGTGGGGCTAGCATGTTCAAAGCTAAATAATTTCAAATAGAAATGAAGGTGATTTTTTTTCCTGTGACTGTTGGCAAAATCAAGTGATTATTCACCCAGTCACACTCACACAAACACACATACACACATTGGTTATGCCTGGCTTTGATTTTGTTCCAGTGTGCTTTGTCCTGGGCTTTCTTGGGAATAGTTTAACAGCTGCAGCTGGCAAAGGACACAGAAGCTTCTTCATTTCAGGAACATATTGCTTCTCAGTCTCTTTCCTGAATAGTGGACAACCTTTGTATGATCCATTTGCTACAAAAGAGGATACTGTGAAGCTTTGCAGTAGCTGTGAAATTTTTCCTAATTAAAATATGCACATCTGTGAGATGGTTTTGAGGGAGTAAGCGCAGAAAAACAAGGATGAAGAATGGAACGTCGAAGATTGAGCATCTAAGAATTGCCATTATTTAGAAAAATAAAAAGGTAAGATAACAAAATTTCCCCACCTAATATTCCATTTGGAATAAATATAATGAGAATTGTGTATACCCTAAAATAAGAGATGCTGCCAAATTGCAGTCAAATCTGAGATTTTAGGAGGTTTGCTGTGAACCAAAGAAACATAAACTCAAATCTTGGTTCAGCTTCAAGTCTTTGGGGAAATCTCTCTCTCTGTCTCTCTCTCTCTCTCTCTCTCTGGGAGTGTGTGTGTCCGCACTACACATTTATAGAGTTTTATGGTATCTTAACTGCTGTGGTTCCACCCTGGAATTTTTAATGTAGCAAAGTCCTGACAATTCTCTAGTAGATGGTTCTAGCACACTCTTTGAACAATGTACAACACTAGAGCTTCCTAGCAGAGACTTCTGTCCTTATGAACAAATCCTAGCATTCCACTGAATGGAGCCATGATAGTATGATAGTATGAAAGAACTATACCTTTGTAGCATAGGTATGCTCTTTTCTCTAATATACTTCATAGGATTGTTGTGAGGATGGAATGGAATAGATCTTCACATGTTCCTTGGAGGAAGGGCAAGGTACTTTTATCTACTAATGTATAAAAGTCAAAGTTTGTCAGTTTGTCTGCTTGTCTGTGTCAGGCAGGCGAAGACCTCATATGATTGACTGCCTGACACAGGATTCTGTGGAATCCTGGGGTTTGCAGTTTAGGGGGGGCCTTTAGAATTCTCAGCCAGAGAGCTCTTGGGCCTCAGTCAAATATGCCTGCTTTGAATAGGCTGGTTGCTATGGAGACGAGGCCTAGCTAGCAGCAAGGAGGAAGATACTGTATTCCCTCAGGAGCTCAACCTCTGTATATTAATAACTCCGAATACAGATTGGAATGGGGAATATTTGGAAAAGTCACAGGTACTGGACAAGACAGTTTGGAAAATTAGAGGCACAGGATTGCAAATCTTTCTAACAAGTATTACCTATGAGAAAATAAAACCCCAGGCAACACCAGGTATATACACTAATAGCAAATAAATGTAAATATTAATTTCACAGTAAATACCAAGCCTTTCAAAGCTCTGCCACTGCCTTCTTCCTTTTAGTCTTTGGTGTCTGTTGGTTCCATGTCAGAGAAATGGTGAATCAGGTCTTGGTTTCAGTATGAACTTTAAAGTGGCAATTGAAAGTGCTGACTCTTATTCCTCCACCCCCAAAATCTCAAAACCTAGAGTGGATTCACTGTCTCGTTGATATGGAAGCCATCACTGCCCTCAGTTAATAAGGAGCAGTAAAATACATCATGAGAAGTGCAGCATGGTAATAATAAATGTGTATGTATGGATCCTATTGGGAAGTTGTAAGTAGAGTAGACCCATTGAATTAACTGCTGAGTTGTGAGTTATGAGTCAACACATAAGTAATTTTAGGTGATTCAATATGTATGATCTAGTTATAACAATAGCATTTAAGCCATTGCATTTTTCTTCCCAATACTTTTCTCCCTGAAAGAGTAATTGTGATATCAGCACCAACTGTTAAGAAGGCTGGTTTTGGGCCTTCAGTGTCAGGTTGCATTGTTTCATCTGTACCACACCTGCAAGTTGAAGACCTTGTTCTTCAGGAGCTCAGGGATAACTGTTTTAAAAAACCATCTTCATAGTAAAGGTGGATCTCAACTAGTGACCCATGGCAAAAGGGAATTGGCTTCTTAGCCCTATTTGCTTCAGTTTCTGCTGTTAAATTGAGCTTATGTCATTAGCCTTCTTTCTAAGAATTCTACTCTCAGTGCTCTCCACCAGGATATTGCTGTGTTATTCATCCTGCAGCCTGCAGTTAAGAGTCAATGCATTCATTCATTAAATGTGTACATTGCTAGTACTGGTATAAATCTTTATTTATTCCATCCTAACACAAAAAAAGGAACTGTTGCAAAAGTTATCTTCCCACTGAGCAAGTTTACCAGAGGTTTTGCGTATTTTTCTATGATTAAGTTTTGTCAGTTTTTACATAAAAAACAAAGTTGTTACATGAAACACATTGTTTCCTGCACAAAAGCAGTATTTTTTTGTGCAAACAAAATTTTCACAAAACAGTCCGTACAGATTATATACATCTCTCTGGTCAATTATTTTTTGATATGGTGTATCAGTGTGTCAACACCATTTCTCATTGAGAAAATTGGCAAGTCTTCTTTACATCCTTAACTTCATACATCCATACAACAAAGCTGTCTCAGCAACTAATAATAGACTATAATAAAATCATCTATAATAAAAATATGTATAAACTTTAATAAAATGCAATAAAATATAATGTATATGATTAGCAATGGATGGATCAGTCTGTTTCTGGTCCATGTCAATTTTTCATGTATTCATCCATGGTATGTTCCATGCCATCACCTCAGCATTCTGAATTTAAAAAATAAAAAATTACAGGTACTTTTTCACAAAATGTTAATTTTTGTGTACATTGTATCCTAAAACATGCATCTTTGTGTGCATCTCTTGAGTTGAGAATGAAATCACAAAAATCCAGTGTGAAAACAAGGAAAACAGTTCAGATCTGTGTAGTGGTCCTGAAAAAAATGTGAATCAGGTCAGTTTGCTTGGAAGTACCAACCAAATGAAATGTTTCAGTACCCCTAGTTCTGGCATCAATTTAAGGGTATAAGTACCTGCTGTAAGAAGCATAAGGTGGTCACTGCAAACACCAAACATGCTTTGTTTGGCACCTCTTCCCTAATAGGTAGTACAGAAACATCTCTGAGACTCTCCCCTAGTAACATAATCTAGTGGAAAGAATATCATTAATAGCAATGTGTAACCAGTCCCCTTTTAATATTGTCTTCACACATCCTTTCAGCCCCTTCAAGATACAGATTTATACTGGATTCCTCCCTACGAAAAAACAAACAAACAAACAAAAAACAGATCAAAGTAGAATGTTGACATTCGAAACAATCATAGAACACCGTTTAAACATTGACAAGCCGGGGAGAGACTTCTAAATTACCTTAGTTTGGGCTTTTAAAAAGTATCAGTTGTGGCTTGCTGCCCTGAAATGCTTGCTTATTAAGTTCTTCTCAGTGCCATTTACACTTTGAGTATGTGAGACTGTTTTGAAAACATCCCTTAGAGCTAGACAACAATAATTAACAGCATCGCAAGTGTTGAGAGGCAACTAGCTGATAATGACTCAGCCTAATGTCGACAGAATGCAATTAATCATGGATACTACCCATAGAGTTTAGGATTTATACTCAGTTATTAAAAAAAAAAAACACTGATGAGGCCCCTTTTCAATCCCATGTGCATTGTGTGTGTGTGTGTGTGTGTGTGTGTATGTGAAAATATCTTCTCTCTGTATGCAAAGGAAAGCAGAAAGGAACACTTGGAGGCCTGTATCACCTAATATGTTTATTATTGCTCCATTATGCAGTTATTCACCGGTATTCTCAGAGGATGGCGATATCAAGGACAAGCAGCAGCTCATCCTTTTAATCTTTGCAACAGACATTACAGTTGCCAGTGTATATAGCACTGTCTAGACCAGGACTCTGTATATTAGTCCGAAAGTACTTACCTAATTTTTTGTTTCTTGGCTTCTAGGAAGTCAAAAATGCCTTCCATTTTCAGTGAATGTTGTTTTCATTCCAAATGCATTTGTACTGTTTTAACGCTATTCTTGGTGTCATTTTTCTTCCTTTTTGTTGCTTTTTTGCCCTCATTGTCCTCTGTCTTGTTTGCCCACCTTGCCTTTGAATTCTATCTACTGCAACAGAACATGTGATGTTATTACAGTGGTCTGTCTTAGTGTGATAGATGCTCTTGGGAAAATCATAAGGGTTGCCAAAGCTGGCCGCATTAAACATGAGGAGGGGGCTGAAGTTGCAGGATGAAGGTTGGAAAAGGGAAAAGTCCAGGGAATTTATTGGTTTAATTTAAATAACTTCTCTTTAGAGCTGTCAAAGGTTACCTTTTGCACCACAATCTCCCAAATCCCCTTTTCTGGGAACTATGCTGACTGAGGATTCTGGAAGTTGTCCAAAAAGTACTTTTCCTGAGCTCTACTTCTGTTGCATACTTAAAATACCCTGAATACATTAGATACCATCTCATATTGGAAAGTAAACAGTGTCAGGCCTGGTTAGTACTTGGATGGGGGATCAACAAGGAGCACTATGTGCTGTAGGCTATATTTCAGAGGAAGTTAATGGCAAACTACCTCTGAGTATTCCTTGCTTAGGAAGACCCAGTGAAATTAATGGAGCCTCCATAAGTGATTTCAAGGGACATACACACACATGTCTGCTGTGCCTTTACAGCAGGGTGAGAATCATATGGGTCCCCTAAAGTTATTGGAATGACTTACGGGTAATGCTGTCAGCTGTAATGGGCTAGGGGTTTTGGTAACAGGGACATAAACTAATTCCATAACCTCTAGTTGTCCCAATTGGACAGGGACAGTCCTGATTAATCATCTGTAATTCCACTTTTTCAGCTGCTTTTAAAATGTTCCAGTTTCTATTTCCCCCTTCCCACTTTCTCTCTTTGCTACAAACTGAATTCAATGTGCAAAAGTAATTTGCACTCAGTTAACTTGGTGGGGAGGGAAGAGGTTGGAATCTTGTTCTTTCCAGTAGACTCAGGGAAAAGCAAACTCCGTCAGCCTGTCCTATCGTCTTTGTTGCTCCTTATTAATAATTTTCACCTTCTTGACTTCATTCTGATGTTATTTGTTGTATATGTTCAAATTTTCATTTGTGAAGTGTTTTAGGGTATATGTATCATATTTCAAAAATTATATGTCTGATCATGACTCTTTTCATGTAACAAGTAACAGTTATCTAATTAATTGGTGAGTTACTCTAAAGGGTGTTCTTAGAGGCATTTTGAGTAGATTTTTTTTAAAAAAGTTCTATGCCATTCTCTTTAACAACTGTAAAAAGCAGTTGGGGAAAAAAGCAATATGTAATATTGTGACTTATTAAAATGTTTTTGCGTGTAAATGCGAAGGAAGTGCTTTTGGGTGATTCGTAATGAGTTTAATCATCTTTTTTTAAAAAAGAAGTATCTTTCTAAGTCCTGGTTTTGCATATATAGCGCATGAGAAAAGAAAGAAAGAAAGAAAGAAAGAAAGAAAGAAAGAAAGAAAGAAATATGGATCCCTCGTCAAAATCAAAGATTTCACTGTACAGATAATTGGCTATATATATGATTCCAGCATGCCCAAAGGCAGAAATCAGTTCAAACATAAATGGAAGTTTACTCCACTTGTTCCTATCCCCCTAGCATTTCCCAAGTCTGGAAACCATCTGTCAGTTATTCCATTCTGTACCCAGTGTCATCACAATTCTGTTTTTATGTGCATATCCTTCTCCCTTCTTTGTTGCTCCACCTATCATGTTCCACTTGATCGATCCACTCTAATAGCTGCTTGGCATTTGGTGACTGACTTGAATCTTAAACCTCTGTGCAGTGAGTTTATAACAAGTGGGGAATAAGTTTGTAACAATGGCTAAAAGCCATTGAATTGCAAGGTTCTTTCAGTGAAATGTGGATCACTAACAGAAAAACTCCCTGCCTCCCTGTGTCATATTTTCCCTTCCTCCCGAGCATATACACACATATATATGCAGAGTGAGTCATATTAATTCAAACATAATTGTTCCGTGAAATACCTGGTTCATTGCTCATTGGAGGAGCAATACATTTTCCTGAAATAGAAGCCTGTGTTTTCTTTTGCTAAAATTCTTTACAGAACAATCAGTGCTTTCAGCAATATTGCTTACTTATATTTAGTTTTGTTGTTGTGTGACTTCAAGTCATTTCTGACTTACGATGACTCAAAGGCCCTTTCCACATGTGAAGGAAAAAATGTCCTGAGACGTCCTGAAACGGAGCTTACCTGAAACCCGGTAAGTCCGTCGCCATGTGGAGCAGTGCGTTTTCGCTGCTCCACACTCCTCGGCGTCCTGCAGCGCCCAAAATGGCGGCTTACGACTGGCGGAGGCTCTCCACCAACCGGAGAAGCTTGCCAGCCGGAAAGCCCACCCCGGCAGATCTGCAGGCACGCCCTTGCGCGCCTCAAATCCACACCAGGCGCTGCAACGGGGCTGCACGATCATGTTTTTTAAAAACCTCTTCAAAAGTGGTTTTTAAAAAGCATGCGGCGCCGCCACTTCTGGTCACTCTAGCGCGGATTGGGGTGTGGAACTATGCAAAAGTAGTCCACCCCAATCCACTTGACAGTGTGGACAACCTCTATCAGAGATCGCTCTACACTGTTTTTTAACCCCCGTGTGGAAAGAGTGTAAGATAAACCTATCACAGAGTTTTCTTTACAGAATTAGTTCAGAGTGGGCTTGCCCTTGCCTTCCACTGAGGCTGAGAGAGTGTGACTTGCCCAAGGTCACCCAGTGAGTTTCCATGGCCAAGTGGGGATTTGACTAATGTCCTACTTCAACAATCGAACCACTGTACAATGCTGACTCTCATTTATATTTATACTTATTTATATTTATACTTCTACATCTACTTTTTAGAGTTAAAAGTCTTTCGTAGTATTTTGAAACTGATCACGCGGGAGGTGTTTTACTCCAATCGCTGTTTTCACACTTTTGAAGTACTTAACAACTTGCTAGCACACTGGAATGAGCCTAAATTTAGATACCCAGCGTTCATGTGCATCAAAACACTTGTTAGAGGTGAAAACAAAGTATTTTGGCTGTTCTACAGTTAATTTTATCCCTTCCAGTTAATTTTAGTAAAAGCAAATTCCTAAATGGATGTGTGAGCATATCCTAATGATTCTGGGGCATTTATTGTTATTTGCAAATTGATTACCACTAACGGAGACCCTATGAAGGATACTCCCACAAGAGCCTTGGTCAGCAACTGTCTGGCTCAGGTCTTGCAAACTCAGGGCTTCCTTCAAACTTCCTTCATTGATCCACCTATAGTGCAGTCTGCCTCTTTTCCTACTTCCTTCCACTTTACTGAACATTATAATCTCTTCTAGTGAGTTGTATCATCTTAGGTCTTGCATTTTATATCATATATATTCTTCTTAGTAGTACTAAAAATTACTTATGCTACTATTGCTGCTTCCCAGTAGTTCTTTGGCACATTGAGGTTGGCATCCTGTTGGATATTCCCAATTAGAATAGACCCATTCAGTGAGTCGTGAATAGATACATAGGCAAATCTGATTGATTCAGTGGACCTACTCTAGATAGAACTAACAATAGGATTCAGGCCTTAGTCTGGGTTCTCAGCAAAAGTCTGTCTGACTTCAGACACCCTCGCAGTAGCAGTGTATAGCCTTCTAATGCATCTCATCATATAGTTCCATCATCACAAAAAAGAAGTGCCACGGTGGGATTGTGGATCATAGTACTGCTTTAATTCCAATTTTAAACTGGTTATAAAGAAACCCATTCAAACATTTATTTGCAACACTCCTGTGTCACTGATTGTATTCTAATCAGCGAATGAAATCCAGTGATGAGAGATACACATGTATCGTAGAGGTGCCTCTATGATACATGTGTTTTGTCATTTTTCTATTTTAATTTTTTTAAGATGCATGTGGCACTTACCACAACACATTGCAATCTATCCCTCACCTCTTAAGAGTTGAAATGGCCTGAAAGAGTCTATAATAGTCTTCTCCCCAACTTTCAATATTTCTTTTCAAAATCACTTTTGTTATTTCTTGAGGATGCTTAATGCTCATGAGGACCGGGAGTTCTCTAAGGCTTTTAAAATATGTAGTTGTGTTTCTTTAGCCCTTGAGTCTATACTTGTTTTCACTATATACTTCACCCCGAGCTTGGAAATGTTCCTTTTAAAATAAAATTCAGAATCTCTCAGTCAGCATCACCACTAGGGATTAAGTATCATTACTGGGGAATTCTGGGGAACGTATCCCCTCCCTCAAGTCTGCTTAAATCTTAAGAGACTCCATAAAGACATAACCTGTGCAATGGTTCCAATTGTATCTTTAGGGTTATTTGGCTGGAGAAGGAGTGTGCAGTGGACAAGTTTTGGACAAGTCCACTCTGTAGAGGTAATAGTTTTTATTTCATAAAGAAAAGAAGCCTAGTGAGAGACTTGGTTCTCTCTACTGATCATACAATGGCTTCTACATCACATTTTCCCCTGATATTCTCTCAAATAGCAGGAGGTATGCAGAAGTATGCATTGTTTTCTGTCAAAGAGAAAAATGTCATTTCTTAACTATCCTGGCTGCTGCAACTCTGAATTAATGTCTCGATATGTGTGTTACACTCATGATGAACATTTAATCTTCCAGGTATAATATTCAGTCAAGAAAAGTCATTTTATTTCCAGCTGAATAGGCATTCTATTGTACTGAGCAAGTCAAACAAAGTTATTATTTGGCTCCTTGCCAAGATGTACAGTATGGAAAGGTCATATTTTTAATAGCTTTGTACTCCATAGTAATCACATTTGTAAGCCTGGAGAAATAAACTACTTGAATATATCAGTATGCATGTTTAACCACTGCCTTGCTGCATGCGAAGTACAGTACAAAGCAGGGTTTCCCCTCTTATCTGGCTTATTGGCTTTGTACATGAACACATAACATGTTAATCATAAGCTAGCAGTAACCAGTTTAGTCATAATGGGTTTTTTTTTTTCATTTTTAACTTCTGTTGCTGAAGAAAGTAGCAGTTTTCTTTAGTCAAAAGCCATCTTGTCCACATTTAGCAAACAGAAACAACACTGAAAACCGTTATGAATCTCATGTTTGTTGCTCCTTTCCACACCACCTTTTTAAGGAATAAAATGTCCAGGTGTCAGGAGTGTACCAAGACAGTTTTCATGAGGAAGCATACTTCCTAAATAGTATATACATATAAAATACAATATTTTACACATGCATAATAGTAGTGTAAACTAAATAACAGTGACTAGGAATTAAATTCATATTGCTCAAGTTATTCTCCTATATTTGAATTATTAGTAAATTCTCCTCCTAATTTGAACTATTCGTAAATTCTGATCAACTTGAAATCCTTCAAATATGTTACTTCCCTAAGTCAGGATTACTAAATTTGCTTTTTTTTGCCCTGATGAAGCTTTGTGTCAGAGTTGAGAATTAATTCTCACACCAGGTATAGGTTCACCAAAGATGAATCCTACAGCATACAAAGTGAACAAGTATGGAAAGGCAACATTGTACATATACGGTGTTTTAGTATTTTCATGGAGAGTTAGTGTTGGAGTTTTGCAAAATTCAATCCTGTCTTTTTCTTTGGATGCCTGAACTGTATGTTTCATGTTACCGCACTGCTAGAAATTTGTGGACTGAAATAAAATTTCATAGAGGGGGCAAAATTCTTATTGGAGGGCTCTGCCCTCACCCCCCCCCATCATTACATCCCTGGTTTAGAGTTTAACATGGACTTACTTATGTCCAGGTGATATGGGCCATATAATCTGCATCCAGGATGGATTACTTGTACTTTTTCTTTTCAGAATAGATAACTGATTATATGTAGCCTGTATGATAGGATGTGCTGCATATTGTGTTGCTGGTGAATGTTTGACTTTTTAGCTATATATTTTAACATTGTTTTTAATTATTTTTGATTGTTTAGTTATATTTTAATTTTTGTATTCTATGGGTTTTCACTATGTCTTTTCAATTGTTGCAAGCCACTTTGAGTCCAAACCTGGAAACAAAGTGGGGTATAAATAAAGATTATGATGATAAAAACAACAACAACAACTTGTGATCAGATTATATCCATCCTTAGAACTTCTGTGAATGGTTGCTAGGTCAGGACTATCTGAGGCCCTGGGACTTCAGGCCAAAACCTGAAATGAAGGGATGACTTTATGGTATCACAGGGGGTGGGATCTGGTAATATTACAAGGGCCAGCCCCTGAGTGATATCATTCAGCACAATACACACACTTTTCAAGGCTGTGGGCTCACCCTGAAATTGCCTCCATTTATCCTGAGGACCTGAGAAGAAGGTACTAGCCTTGAGACCTGGGAACCCTGCTCATCCTATTTGAATATGGTGTCTTCCACAAATATGAAAGCAGAATTCAGATTACAGGCTTTGGAGAGAGCCCATATTCTCTAAGCATGGTGGAATTTCCGGTAGGACAAGTAGGGAAGAAACCAGAGGGACCTATTTAAATGAAGATCAACAGTGTGATTGCTTTTCCCCCAGTAGAAGCCATAGTATAACCTGTTTTCCAGTTCTGTTTTGAACGTAAACTATGGCTCATTATAAGAAACCATTGTTTGTCCAGCATAGAGAAACTGCTGCCTTTTAAAGACATGAATCAGAATTTAGAAGAGGCAGCTTGGGTATACTGATATACTGGTTGTTGTGAACTTCTGAGGAAATCATTCAACTGGACTATATAAAGTCGTAAAATAAAAGGAAGAGGTGAAAGAGAGAATACTTCAGCCTTAAACATGACTCCAGTATCCAAGCCATGGTTTGGCTATGAGGTCTAAATGAGGGCATTAATGTGGTAGCATAGAGATTGACTGACCTATAGTTCTCATCAAATGCCTGGGATTGACAACTCTATCCTATTTTTAAAAATAATTTTGCTTCTCTGCCCCTTGTTCAGCAATTGCTTTTCACTGTAGCAATTGAAATCCTTCCCCTAAATCTTTGTGTGCATAGGAATCCATAGATGGAGTCTTTAGTGCTTGGGCAGAGGTGTGAATGTCAAAGCAGAGAGCAGCAAAACCTTGAAAAGCATAGTGGAGAGAAACACTAACCTTTTCTCAGCCTTTTAACAGAGTGGAAAAACTTTCTTTCAGCCTTCCACCGTAGGTCTTTTTAATTTTAGATTAGCTTCTATTTTTTGCAATTTTGTGATAGCAGTTGTTATAAATTGGCTTAGATTCAGTGCCCAATCTGATTGGCTGGAGGAGTTATTAAGGAGTAGCACAATGGCTGAGAGTTGAATGCCTGCCAAAGGGACTAATTAATGTCAATTGTATTGATGTTTTTTCCTGATATGGGCTTGTGTCAGTCTTTGACAACAATGACAAGTTATCCTGCAAACAGCAGTACCTTTTAATGTCCTTCATCTCATTTGACCCAGACAATCAAGGACTTAGAAGGGAAACATTTGCTACTTCTTTTCAGTTTGCTGTGTTTGAATTTAGACTGTTCAGAGTACTACATTTTACTGACATTTATTTTTAGATGGTTACCCAGAGATACAGCAAGTACACCGGGGTCATATACTATGCTTCTTCAAAGCCCTGCATGCATATGCAATTGGTGAAAAAAAAAGTTTAAAGATGCAAAAACTTATTTTTCACAGTTAAATAAATTCATCCTTTTAATAATAATTCATGGTGTACATTACTGAATCTCAGAGCCTCAAACAACTCCAACAACCATCTTAAAAATTATTATAATGAGAATTCTTCTTCCTATAACAGATAACTTCTTCTCCATATATGAACTTTCACCTCAGCAACAGTGCTGTATGAATAGGTTTTAACAAAATAATTTCTATACCAGAAAATAATATATTATATTCACCCAGGCATTTCAATCAGCTGTAATGTGTAACCCTCAATTCATTTCTTTTATTATTATATTTTGAGAAAATTTAGTAGCACATGGTTCTGATATCCTAAATAAGTTGACACACATTACATAAATATTCTAAAGAAATAAAAATTTCACTTACAGCATGGTATACCCAGTGGTGAGGAATGATGGGAGCTGCAGTTCTAGAGTCCCTGGGTGAGAGGCAGAGATTTTTTTGGGGGAAATGAGGTTACTCAGATGAGAATGGAGTATAGTGACTATTGTGACTGCTGTGTCTGTCCTGCTGCACTAACATTTTGGTTTAGTTTGTTTTAGATATCCATGCTTGTTTTGGTTGTGCATGTGCATGGGTGAATCTCAGGGGAGGTGAGAGGAACAGTACTCCTATTGATATAATCTCAGGTGAAAGGAGGTAGGGTGCTGAGGGTTGAACAGACCAGGTAAAGGAAAGATGGGATAGATAATTTGAAATCTGACCCATTTTTCCAGTCCGTCTTCCATCCTCCAAGATCCAAGTTGCCCTATCAGTTGGCTCTCTACTGTACTGGTGCTGTTGCTGAATTCCAGGTCACTCTGTAGTAAAGCAGCCACCATCCATGACCTGGCTGTGGATGAACAGGCCAACCTTTTATATAATATAAAGACAAGGCTTGATGAGCTTGATGTCAACTTGTCCCAGCTTTGTCCACTTGGGTACTCAGTGCAACATCAGCCCAGACTGTGAGGGAAGGAGTTACTGTCATGCTTACGGATTGTATCACTCTCACAAGGAACCCCATCAGTTCTAGCACTGCCTTTTGAGGGTTTGTACCCTGTGTTGGGCCAAAGTGATAGAATGGAAATGCTGCTGGTATATTGCCCACCCCACTGCCCAGCAGGCTTCCTGCCTAAGCTGGCCCAAGAGGTGGTGTTGGAGAACCCCAGGAATATGGTTCTGAGGGACTTCTAAATCCATGCTGAGGCTGTCCTGACAAGACCTGCTTAGGACTTCATGACAACCATAATAACAATAGAGTTATCTCAGTACATCATTGGTCCAGTGTATATGGCAAGACATACCTGAGACTTGACTTTTGTTCTTGGATGGATGAAGGTTGATATGCGTTTTGAGGGGGGGGGTGTACAACAACTCGGTTGTCATGATCAGATCACTTCCTTGTGAAATTTAGTTTGACAATAGCAGGTCTTCTCTGTAGACGCGGGAACTCGTTAAGATGGTCTTTCCCCAATGATTTATAGAATCTGAAGGATTCCTGAATGCTCTGGGGAATTTTCTGTCTGACAGGCTTGGTGATTCTGTCAAGGCCTTGGTCTCAAAATGGAGTGGTGAGATGGAAAGAGTCATTGGTACAATCACCTCTAAGTGCCCTATTCAGTCCTATGAAACCTGTAACTCATTTTGATTTACAGAAGATCTGTGCTCAATGAAACAGGCTGGATGAAGGCTTAAGTGCAAAGTGGCAAAGACCTTTCATTGTACTTGATATTCAGCTGTGAAGGTGGCAAGAAGAACTTATTATGCTTCCTCTATTCTATCTTAAACAAGTTATTCTATCTTAAACAAGTATTTATATATTTTTGTAATGCCGCCTCGATCCACTGGAAGAGGCGGGATAAAAATAAATTTTATTATTATTATTATTATTATTATTATTATTATTATTATTATCCAGCAGAATTTTCTGATTGGTGAAGAGCCTGTTGGAGTCATGCTCGGAAGCACCGGGATTAGAACCTTCAGGTGCCTGCTGTGATAAATTTGCCAGACACTTTGACCTGAAAGCTGTTCATGCTCATTCAGAACTTGACACAGCAGTTATTGCAGAGTCTAGGGAGGTGGCCAGTGCATTATCTGGTCAGTATTCTTGGGATCAACTTCAGTTGTTGAAGCCTGAAGAGCATCTTTTCCTGTATATGGGCCAGCCTGAGAATTGAGGGGCTTCCTTCCTGTTCCATCAGTAGGGGAAATACTTGTGGGAAGCCATGGGAGAGGGCCTTTTCTGTGGTGGCACCCCAGATGTGGAATTCCTTCCTCTTGGAGGCCCAGTTGGCTCCAACCTTGGAATCATTTTGGTAGCAAGTTAAAACCTAGCCTTTTATTAAAACCCTTGGCCCAAATTGATTTTATCCAGGCTGCATATGTTTTATGATGATTTTATTCAAGATTATTTTAACTTGTTTAAAATTGTCTGTTTCTAAATTGAGACACTATTTAATATATTTTAAGTCATTTTAAACGTTTGTAATGATTTATTGTTTTAAATTGATTTTATTGTAAGCTGCCTTAGCTCTTTGGATAAGGGGTCATATACAAATATTGAAATAAATAAATAAATTCAGCAACTTCTGAGGGCTATATGTTATGCTTCCATAGGCTTGAGAATAGCCCAACCAATGAACTGGAAAGGAAGCTGTACTTTTGCTTGGGAAACAGGTTTTATGGGCCTTTCATACAAAGTATCCAATAGTTTGTGTATGAGTCTCATATTCCCAAGATTTTGGTTCTAAGGATTAAGGTGAACATGTTTTATCTGGACTGTTTCTGGATTTCTTCCCATTGCTTTGGGTTGACTATTAATTGCTGTTCTGGTAGATAAATAAGCCATAGTTAGCTGATGCAGATGGATCAGAAGTGGGATGCTTAACCGCCACTCACAAAACCCCAATCCAATTAGTTCAAAATGAATTGAGATCAGAGGGTTCGTGAATTATATCAGCATAACCGTCGACTTTATTCAGAAAGTTTTCTGAGTTGAACAAGGGATGTGTCATTGGAAAGGCAGGTTGATTGTCTGTGAAAAAACATTAGTTAAGCTTGGAAGAAGATATTCAGTGAGCATGAAATTCACAGTAACACAAGTGTACAACTTGAATTTGTCAAACCCAAAAAGTCTGGTTGATACATTGTCCTACTTCTTACTCTACTTTCACCCCCTTTTTTTTAAAGTTAAGAATGGGAGTTGAAGCTAGTATTGGAAGTTGAAGTCTTCGAAAGAGGTCCTGTACTTTATTTGGTTATAGACTGATGGCCTTGAATATAAAGTTGTGTTAAGTACAATTTCATAATTTGGATGTTCCCATAGGAT
>CAOLHI010006803.1:0-14105 GCA_948474755.1 Ctenosaura bakeri
TTTCACCCAACCAACTTCTGACCCCAACTGTCACTTCTGTCCCCAAGACACTTTTCACTCAACTGAACTTTTGACTCTAACCGACACTTTTCACCCGAACGCACTTTCGCCCGAACCGACACTTTGACCCAACCGAAACTTCTGACCCAACTCACACTTCTGACCCAACGATTTTTCACCCTAATGACACTTTTCACCCCAACGGACAGTTTCACCCCAACGACACTTTCATCCCAACGACACTTCTGAAACCCAACTGTCACTTCTCACCCAACTGACCTTTTCACATCAACTGACACTTTTCACCCCAACTGACACTTTGACCCCAACTGACACTTTTCACCCCAACTGACACTTTTCACCCGAACCGACACTTTTGACCCAACTGACACTTCTCACCCCAACCGACACTTTTCACCCAACCGACACTTTTACCCAACCGACACTTCTGACCCCAACTGTCACTTCTGACCCAACCGAAACTTTGACCCCAACTGACACCTTTCACCCGAACCGACACTTTTGACCCCAATTGACGCTTTTCACCCCAACCGACACTTTGACGAACCGACACTTCTGATCCCAACTGTCACTTCTGACCCATCCGTCACTTTTAATCCAACCGACACTTTTCAGCCCATTAGAAACGTTTTGCCCCAACCGACACTTTTCACCCCAACTGTCACTTCTGACCCCGAACTTTTCCCCAAAATTTGACCCCAACCGACACTTTTGACCCCAACTGTCACTTTTGACACTTAACTGACACTTTTACCCCCAACCGACCCTCTTCTACCCCAACCGACACTTCTGACCCCAACTGTCACTTCTGTCCCCAACGACACTTTTCACTCCAACTGAACTTTTGACTCTAACCGACACTTTTCACCCAACTGACACTTTTCGCCCAACCGACACTTTTGACCCAACCGAAACTTCTGACCCCAACTCACCTTTGACCCAACTGACATTTTTCACCCCTAATGACACTTTTCACCCCAACGGACAGTTTTCACCCCAACCGACATTTTCATCCAACCGACACTTCTGAAACCCAACTGTCACTTCTCACCCCAACTGACACTTTTCACATCAACTGACACTTTTCACCCCAACTGACACTTTTGACCCAACTGACACTTTTCACCCCAACTGACACTTTCACCCAACCACACTTTGACCCCAACTGACACTTCTCACCCCAACCGACACTTTTACCCAACCGACACTTTCACCCCAACCGACACTTTGACCCCAACTGTCACTTCTGACCCCAACGAAACTTTGACCCCAACTGACACCTTTCACCCAACCGACACTTTTGACCCCAATTGAACTTTTCACCCCAACCGACACTTTTACCCGAACCGACACTTCTGATCCCAACTGTCACTTCTGACCCCATCCGTCACTTTTCAATCCAACCGACACTTTTCAGCCCATTAGAAACGTTTTGCCCCAACCGACACTTTTCACCCCAACCGACACTTCTAACCCCAACTGTCACTTCTGACCCCAACCGACACTTTTGACCCCAACCGAACTTTTCACCCAACCGACACTTTTGACCCCAACTGTCACTTCTGACCCCAACTGACACCTTTGACCCCAACTGACACTTTTCACCCCAACCAACACTTTTGACCCCAACTACACTTCGACCCCAACGACACTTCTGACCCAACTGTCACTTCTGTCCCCAACCGACACTTTTCACTCCAACGACACTTTTGACTCTAACCGACACTTTTCACCCAACTGACACTTTTCGCCCAACCGACACTTTTGACCCAACCGAAACTTCTGACCCCAACTCACTTCTGACCCAACGACATTTTTCACCACCTAATGAACTTTTCACCCCAACGGACAGTTTTACCCCAACCGACACTTTTATCCCAACCGACACTTCTGAAACCCAACTGTCACTTCTCACCCCAACCGAACTTTTCACATCAACTGACACTTTTCACCCCAACGACACTTTTGACCCCAACGACACTTCTACCCCAACTTCACTTCTCACCCAACCACATTTTGACCCCAACTGACACTTTCACCCCAACCGACACTTTTCACCCCAAAACTTTTCCCAACCGACACTTCTGACCCAACCGCACTTCTGACCCCAACTTCACTTCTGACCCCAACACACTTTTCACCCAACCGACACTTTACCCCAATGACACTTTTCACCCCAACCGACACTTTTGACCCCAACCGACACTTCTGATCCCAACTGTCACTTCTGACCCATTTTCCGTCACTTTAAATCAACCGACACTTTTCACCCATGAACTTTTGCCACAACCGACACTTTTCACCCAACCGACACTTCTACCCCAACTGTCACTTCTTACCCCAACCGACACTTTTGACCCAACCGACTTTACCCAACCGACACTTTTGAAAACCCCCAAATGTCACTTCTGACCCCAACCACAATTTGACCCCAACTGACACTTTTCACCCCAACCAACTTTTGACCCCAATACACTTCACCCCAACCGACCTTCTGACCCAACTGTCACTTCTGTCCCCAACCGACACTTTTCACTCCAACTGACACTTTTGACTCTAACCGACCTTTTCACCCAACTGACACTTTCGCCCAACCGACACTTTTGACCCCAACCGAAACTTCTGACCCCAACTGTCACTTTGACCCCAACCGACATTTCCACCAACTGAAACTTTTCACCCCAACCGACATTTTCACCCCAACCGACAATTTTCATCCAACCGAAACTTCTGAACCCAACTGTCACTTCTACCCAACCGACACTTTTCACCCCAACTACACTTTTCACCCCAACGACATTTTCCCCAACCGACATTTTGACCCAACCGACACTTCTACCCAACTGTCACTTCTACCCCAACCACACTTTTACCCCAACTGACACTTTTCACCAACCGACACTTTACCCAACGACCTTTACCCAACCGACATTTTACCCCAACCGACACTTCTACCCCAACTGTCACTTCTACCCCAACCACAATTTACCCAACCACTTTCACCCATCGAACTTTTCGCCCCAACCGACACTTTTGACCCAACCGACACTTCTGACCCCAACTTCACTCTGCCCAACCGACACTTTTCCACTGCATCTGAAACCTTTATTTAACCGACACTTTTCACCCAACTGACACTTTTCCCCAACCGACACTTTTGACCCAACCGAAACTTCTGACCCCAACTGTCACTTTTCCCCAACCGACACTTTTGACCCCAACCGACCTTCACCCAACCGACACTTTTGACCCCAACCGACACTTCTGACCCCAACTGTCACTTCTGACCACCCATTCCGACAATTTTCACCCAACCGACACTTTTACCCCAAAACTTTCACCCCAACGACACTTTTCACCCAACCGACACTTCTGACCCAACTGTCACTTGTCCCCAACCGACACTTTTCACTCCAACTGACACTTTTGACACTAACCAACTTTTCAGACCCCAACCGACCCTTTTCACCCCAACCGACACTTCTGACCCCAACTGTCACTTCTGTCCCCAATGACACTTTTCACTGCAACTGAAACTTTTGACTCTAACCGACACTTTTCACCCGAACTGACACTTTTCGCCCGAACCGACACTTTTGACCCAACCGAAACTTCTGACCCCAACTCACTTCTGACCCCAACCGACATTTTTCACCCCTAATGACACTTTTCACCCCAACGGACAGTTTTCACCCCAAACGACACTTTTCATCCCAACCGACACTTCTGAAACCCAACTGTCACTTCTCACCCCAACTGACACTTTTCACATCAACTGACACTTTTCACCCCAACTGACACTTTTGACCCCAACCGACACTTTTCACCCCAACTACACTTCTCACCCCAACCGACACTTTCTACCCCAACTGACACTTCTACCCCAACCCGACAACTTTTCACCCAACCGACACTTTTCACCCCAACCGACACTTTGACCCCAACTGTCACTTCTGACCCCAACTCGAACTTGTGACCCCAACTGACACTTTCACCCGAACCGACACTTCTGACCCCAATGACGCTTCTTCACCCCAACCGACACTTTTGACCTAACCGACACTTTCTACCCAACTGCACTTCTTGACCCCACTCACTTTTCACTCAACGAACTCAACCGACACTTTTCAGCTCATTAGAAACGTTTTGCCCCAACCGACACTTTTCACCCCAACCGACACTTCTGAAACCCAACTGTCACTTCTGACCCCAACCGACAATTTTCTGACCTTCACCGAAACTTTTGACCCCAACCGACACTTTTCCCGACCCCAACTGTCACTTCTGACCCCAACGACACCTTTGACCCCAACTGACACTTTTCACCCCAACCAACACTTTTTCTGACCCCAACTCACACTTCTGACCCCAACCGACACTTCTGACCCCAACTGTCACTTCTGTCCCCAACCGACACTTTTCACTCCAACTGACACTTTTGACTACAACCGACACTTTTCACCCGAACTGACACTTTCGCCACGATTTTCCCACGACATTTTGACCTCAACCGAAACTTCTGACCACAACTCACACTTCTGACCCTAACCGACATTTTTCACCCCTAATCACACTTTTCACCCCAACGGACAGTTTTCACCCCAACTCGACACTTTCATCCCAACTGACACTTCTGAAACCCAACTGTCACTTCTCACCGCAACTGAACCTTTTCACATCAACTGACACTTTTCACCCCAACTGACACTTTTGACCCCAACTGACACTTTTCACCCCAACTGACACTTTTCACCCAATCGACACTTTTGACCCCAACTGACACTTCTCACCCCAACCGACACTTTTCACCCAACCGACTTTTGACACCAACCGACACTTCTGACCCCAACTGTCACTTCTGACCCCAACCGAAACTTTTGACCCCAACTGAACCTTTCACCCGAACCGACACTTTTGACCCCAATTGACGTTTTCACCCAACCGACACTTTTGACCCGAACTGCACTTCTGATCCCAACTGTCACTTCTGACCCCATCCGTCACTTTTAAATCCAACCGACACTTTTCAGCCCATTAGAAACGTTTTGCCACAACCGACACTTTTCACCCCAACCGACACTTCTAACCCCAACTGTCACTTCTGACCCCAACCGACATTTTGACCCAACCGAAACTTTTGACCCCAACCGACTTTCCACCCCAACTGTCACTTCTGACCCCAACTGACACCTTTGACCCCAACTGACACTTTTCACCCCAACCAACACTTTTGACCCCAACTCACACTTCTGACCCCAACCGACTTTCTGACCCCAACTGTCACTTCTGGGCCCCAACCGACACTTTTCACTCCAACTGACACTTTTGACTCTAACCGACCCTTTTCACGCCAACTGACACTTTACGCCCAAACCGAGACTTTTGAACCCAACCGAAACTTCTGACCCCAACTGTCACTTATGAACCCAACTGACATTTTTCACACCAACTGATACTTTTCACCCCAACGGACAGTTTTCACCCCAACCGACAATTTTCATCTCAACCGACACTTCTGAAACCCAACTGTCACTTCTCACCCCAACCGACACTTTTCACATCAACTGACACTTTCCACCCCAACCGACAATTTTTACCCGAACCGACAGTTCTGACCCAAACCGACACTTCTCACCCCAACTGTCACTTCTGACCCGAACCCACAATTTGACCCCGACTCACACTTTTCACCCCAACCGACACTTTTGACCCCAAATGACGCTTTCAACCCCAACCGACACTTTTGACCCGAACCGACACTTCTGATCCCAACTGTCACTTCTCACCCCATCCGACAATTTTCACTCCAACCGACACTTTTCAGCCCATCAGAAACTTTTCGCCCCAACCGACACTTTTCACCCCAACCGACACTTCTGACCCCAACTGTCACTTCTGTCCCCAACCGACACTTTTCACTGCAACTGAAACTTTTGACTCTAACCGACACTTTTCACCCGAACTGACACTTTTCGCTTCAACCGACACTTTGACACCAACCGAAACTTCTGACCCCAACTGTCACTTCTGTCCCCAACCGAAATTTTGACCCCAACCGACACCTTCACCCGAACACACTTTTGACCCAACCGACACTTCTGACCCCAACTGTCACTTCTGACCCCAACCCACAATTTGGCCCCACTCACACTTTTCACCCCAACCGACACTTTTGACCCCAAATGACGCTTTCAACCCCAACAGACACTTTTGACCCCGAACCGACACTTCTGATCCCAACTGTCACTTCTCACCCCATCCGACAATTTTCACTCCAACCGACACTTTTCAGCCCATCAGAAACTTTTCGCCCCAACCGACACTTTTCACCCCAACCGACACTTCTGACCCCAACTGTCACTTCTGTCCCCAACCGACACTTTTCACTGCAACTGAAACTTTTGACTCTAACCGACACTTTTCACCCGAACTGAACTTTTCGCTTCAACCGACACTTTTGACACCAACCGAAACTTCTGACCCCAACTGTCACTTCTGACCCCAACCGACATTTTTCACCCCAAATGACACTTTTCACCCCAACGGACAGTTTTCACCCCAACCGACACTTTTCATCCCAACCGAACTTCTGAAACCCAACTCTCACTTCTCACCCCAACCGACACTTTTCACATCAACTGACACTTTCACATCAAATTACACTTTCCACCCCAACCGACACTTTTTACCCGAACCGACAGTTCTGACCCCAACCGACACTTCTCACCCCAACTGTCACTTCTGACCCCAACAAACACTTTTGACCCCAACTGACACTTTCCACCCCAATTGACACTTTTGACCCGAACCACACTTTTTTCTAACCCCAACTGTCACTTCTGACCCCAACCGACACTTTTGACCCCAACCGAAACTTTTGACCCCAACCGACACTTCTGACCCCAACTGTCACTTCTGTCCCCAACCGACACTTTTCACTCCAACTGACACTTTTGACTCTAACCGACCCTTTTCACCCCAACCGACAATTTTCATCCCAACCGACACTTCTGAAACCCAACTGTCACTTCTCACCCCAACCGACACTTTTCTCATCAACTGACACTTTCCACCCCAACCGACACTTTTTACCCGAACCGACAGTTCTGACCCCAACCGACACTTCTCACCCCAACTGTCACTTCTGACCCGAACCAACACTTTTGACCCCAACCGACACCTTTCACCCGAACCGACACTTTTGACCCCAACCGACACTTCTGACCCCAACTGTCACTTCTGACCCCAACCCACAATTTGACCCCGACGGACACTTTTCACCCCAACCGACACTTTTGACCCCAAATGACGCTTTTAACCCCAACCGACACTTTTGACCCGAACCGACACTTCTGATCCCAACTGTCACTTCTGACCCCATCCGACAATTTTCACTCCAACCGACACTTTTCAGCCCATCAGAAACTTTTCGCCCCAAACGACACTATTCACCCGAACCGACAGTTCTGACCCCAACCGTCACTTCTCACCCCAACTGTCACTTCTGACCCCAACCAACACTTTTGACCCCAACCGACACCTTTCACCCGAACCGACACTTTCACCCCAACTGACACTTTTCACCCAAACCGACACTTTTGACCGCAACCGACACTTTTGATCCCAACCGACACTTCTGACCCCAACTGTCACTTCTGACCCCACACAACACTTTTGACCCCAACTGACACTTTTCACCCTAACCGACACTTTTCAACCCAACCGCCACTTTTCATCCCAACCGACCCTTTTCACCCCAACCGACACTTCTGATCCCAACTGTCACTTCTGACCCCAACTGACACTTTTCACTCCAACCGACACTTTTCACCCCAACAGAAACTTTTCGCCCCAACTGACACTTTTCACCCCAACTGACACTTTTGACCCCAACCGAAACTTCTGAAACCAACTGTCACTTCTGACCCCAACCGACACTTTTCACCCCAACCGACACTTTTGACCCCAACTGACACTTTTCACCCGAACCGACAATTTTGACCCCAACCGACACTTTTGATCCCAACTGTCACTTCTGATCCCAACCGACACTGTTCACTCCAACCGACACTTTTTACCCCAACAGAATCTTTTCGCCCCAACCGACACTTTTGACCCCAACCGACATGTCTCACCCCAACTGTCATTTCTGACCGCAACCGACACTTTTCACCCCAACCAACACTTTTCATCATAACCGACACTTCTGAAACCCAACTGTCACTTCTCACACCAAACGACACTTTTCACATCAACTGACACTTTTCACCCCAACTGACACTTTTCACCCCAAATGACACTTTTCACCCGAACCGACACTTTTCACCCCAACCTACACTTCTAACCCCAACTGTCACTTCTGACCCCAACCGACACTTTTGACCCCAACCGACACTTTTGACCCCAACCGACACTTCTGACCCCAAACTATTTTGACCCCAACTGACACTTTCCACCCCAGTTGACACTTTTGACCACAACTGACACTTTTCACCCCAACCGACACTTTTGACCCCAACCGTCACTTCTGACCCCAACTGATACTTTTCACTCAAACCGACACTTTTCACCCCAACAGACACTTTTCGCCCCAACAGAAACTTTTCGCCCCAACCGACACTTTTGACCCCAACCGAAACTTCTGACCCCAACTGTTACTTCTGACCCTAACTGACATTTTTCACCCCAACTGACACTTTTCACCCCAAAGGACAGTTTTCACCCCAACCAACACTTTTCATCCTAACCGACACTTCTGAAACCCAACTGTCACTTCTCGCACCAAACGACACTTTTCACATCAACTGACACTTTTCACCCCAACTGACACTTTTCACCCCAAATGACACTTTTCACCCCAAATGACACTTTTCACCCGAACCGACACTTCTGACCCCAACCGACACTTCTAACCCCAACTGTAACTTCTGACCCCAACCGACACTTTTGACCCCAACCGACACTTTTGACCCCAACCGACGCTTCTGACCCCACACAACTATTTTGACCTCAACTGACACTTTCCACCCCAGTACACACTTTTTGACACCAACTGACACTTTTCACCCGAACCGACACTTTTGACCCAACCGACACTTCTGATTCACAACTGTCACTTCTGACCCCAACCGACACTTTTCACTCCAACCGACACTTTTCTCCCCAACAGAAACTTTTCGCCCCAACTGACACTTTTGACCCCAACCGACACTTCTGACCTCAACTGTCACATCTGACCCCAACCGACACTTTTCGGCCCAATTGACACTTTTGACTCCAACCGACACTTTTCACCCCAACCGACACTTTTCGCCGAAAACGACACTTCTGAACCCAACTGTCACTTCTCATTCCAACCGACACTTTCACCCCAACTGACACTTTTCACCCCAACCGACACTTTTCACCCCAACTGACATTTTTCACCCCAACCGACAATTTTCACCCCAACCGAAACTTTTGACCCCAACCGACACTTTTGACCCCAACTGTCACTTCTGACAGCAACTGAAACCTTTGACCCCAACTGACACTTTTCACCCCAACAAACACTTTTGATCCACAATTCACACTTCTGACCCCAACCGACACTTCTGACCCCAACTGTAACTTCTGACCCCAACCAACACTTCTCACCCCAACCGACACTTTTCACCGCAACTGAGACTTTTCACCCCAACAGAAACTTTTCGCCCCGACCGACAGTTTTTACCCCAACGAACACTTCTCAGCCCAACTGTCACTTCTGACGCAAACCGACACTTTTCGGCCCAATTGACACTTTTCACCCCAACAGAAACTTTTTGCCCCCAACCAACACTTTTGACCCCAACCGACACTTTCGACCCCAACCGACACTTTTCACACCAACTGACACTTCTGACCCCAACTGTCACTTCTCGACCCCAACCGACACTTTTCAACCTAACCGACACTTTTCAACCCAACCGACACTTTTTACCCGAACCGACAGTTCTGACCCCCAACCGACACTTCTCACCCCAACTGTCACTTCTGACCCCAACCAACACTTTTGACCCCAACCGACACCTTTCACGCCAACCGACACTTTTGACCCCAACCGACACTTCTGACCCCAACTGTCACTTCTCGAGCCCCAACCGACACTTTTGACTCCAACTGACATTTTCAGCCCATCAGAAACTTTCGCCCCAACCGACACTTTTCACCCTAACCGACACTACTGACCCAAACTGTCACTTCTGTCCCCCAACCGACACTTTTCACTCCAACTGACACTTTTGACTCTAACCGACACTTTTCACCACAACTGACATTTTCGCCCCAACAGACACTTTTTACCCCAACAGAAACTTCTCAGACCCAACTGTCACTTCTGACCCCAACCGACATTTTTCACCCCAACTGACACTTTTCACCCCAACGGACACTTTTGAGCCCAACCGACACTTTTCACCCCAACCGACACTTTCGACCCCAACCGATACTTCTGACCCCAACTGTCACTTCTGACCCCAACCGACATTTCTCACCCCAACTGTCACTTCTAGCCCGAACCAACACTTTTGACCCCAACCGACCCTTTTCACCTTAACCGACTCTTTTGACCCCAACCGACACTTCTAACCCGAACCAACACTTTCACCCCAACTGACACTTTCCCCCTAACCGACACTCTTGACCCCAACTGACACTTTTCACCCCAATGGACACTTTTGACTCCAACCGACACTTTTCACCCGAACTGACATTTTTCGCCCCCAATCGACACTTTTGAACCGAACCAAAACTTCTGACCCCAACTGTCACTTCTGACACCAACCGACACTTTTCTGCCCAATTGACACTTTGGACTCCAACCAACCTTTTCACCCAACCGACACTTTTTCACCCCAACTGACACTTTACGCCCCAACTGGCAGTTTTCGCCCCAACTGACACTTTTGGCTCGAACCGAACTTCTGAACCCAACTGTCACTTCTAACCCTAAACGACACTTTTCACCCCAACTGACACTTTCACCCCAACGGACAGTTTTCGCCGCAACTGACACTTTTGGCCCGAACCGACACTTTTGACCCAACTGACACTTTTCTCCCCCAACCGACACTTTTGACCCCAACCGACATTTTTCACCCCAACCGACACTTTTCACCCCAATCGACACTTTTGACCCCAACCGACACTTCTTACCCCAACCCACAATTTGACCCCAACCCACAATTTGACCCCAACTGACACTTTTCACCCCAACCGACACTTTTGACCCGAACTGACGCTTTTAACCCCAACCGACACTTTTGACCCGAACCGACACTTCTGATCCCAACTGTCACTTCTCACCCCATCCGAAAATTTTCACTCCAACCGACACTTTTCAGCCCATCAGAAACTTTTCGCCCCAACCGACCCTTTTCACCCCAACCGACACTTCTGACCCCAACTGTCACTTCTGACCCCAACCGACACTTTTCACTGCAACTGAAACTTTTGACTCTAACCGACACTTTTCACCCAACTGACACTTTTCGCCCCAACCGACACTTTAACCCCAACCGAAACTTCTGACCCCAACCGAAACTTCTGACCCAACTGACATTTTTCACCCCAACTGACACTTTTAGCCCAACGGACAGTTTTCACCCCAACCGACACTTTTCATCCCAACCGACACTTGAAACCCAACTGTCACTTCTCACCCCAACTGACACTTTTCACATCAACTGACACTTTTCACCCCAACTGACACTTTTGACCCCAACTGACACTTTTCACCCCAACTGACACTTTTCACCCGAACCGACACTTTTGACCCCAACTGACACTTCTCACCCCAACCGACACTTTTCACCCAACCGACACTTTTGACCCCAACCGACACTTCTGACCCCAACTGTCACTTCTGACCCCAATCGAAACTTTTGACCCCAAGTGACACCCTTCACCCCAATCGACACTTTTGACCCCAACCGACGCTTTTCACCCCAACTGACACTTTTGACCAGAACTGATACTTCTGATCCCAACTGTCACTTCTGACCCCATCCGTCACTTTTCAATCCAACCGACACTTTTGGGGCCCATTACCCAAACGTTTTGCCCCAACCGACACTTTTTCACCCCAACCGACACTTCTAACCCCAACTGTCACTTCTGACCCCAACAGACACTTTTTGACCCCAACAGAATCTTTTCGCCCAACCGACACTTTTGACCCCAACCGACATGTCTCACCCCAACTGTCATTTCTGACCGCAACCGACACTTTTCACCCCAACCAACACTTTTCATCATAACCGACACTTCTGAAACCCAACTGTCACTTCTCACACCAAACGACACTTTTCACATCAACTGACACTTTTCACCCCAACTGACACTTTTCACCCCAAATGACACTTTTCACCCGAACCGACACTTTTCACCCCCCAAACCCACACTTCTAACCCCAACTGTCACTTCTGACCCCCAAACCCACACTTTTTACCCCCAAACCCACACTTTTTTACCCCCAAACCCACACTTCTAAACCCCCAAAATATTTTGACCCCAACTGACACTTTCCACCCCAGTTGACACTTTTGACCACAACTGACACTTTTACCCCAACCGACACTTTTGACCCCAACCGTCACTTCTGACCCCAACTGATACTTTTCACTCAAACCGACACTTTTCACCCCAACAAACTTTTTGCCCCAACAGAAACTTTTTGCCCCCAAACCCACACTTTTTACCCCCAAACCCAAACTTCTGACCCCAACTGTTACTTCTGACCCTAACTGACATTTTTCACCCCAACTGACACTTTTCACCCCAAAGGACAGTTTTCACCCCCCAAACCCAAAACTTTTCATCCTAACCGACACTTCTGAAACCCAACTGTCACTTCTTTGCACCAAACGACACTTTTCACATCAACTGACACTTTTCACCCCAACTGACACTTTTCACCCCAAATGACACTTTTCACCCCCAAAAGACACTTTTCACCCGAACCCACACTTCTGACCCCAACCGACACTTCTAACCCCAACTGTAACTTCTGACCCCAACCGACACTTTTGACCCCAACCGACACTTTTGACCCCAACCAAAGCTTCTGACCCCACACAACTATTTTGACCTCAACTGACACTTTCCACCCCAGTACACACTTTTGACACCAACTGACACTTTTCACCCGAACCGACACTTTTGACCCCAACCGACACTTCTGATCCCAACTGTCACTTCTGACCCCAACCGACACTTTTCACTCCAACCGACACTTTTCTCCCCAACAGAAACTTTTCGCCCCCAAACCCACACTTTTGACCCCAACCGACATTTTTGACCTCAACTGTCACATCTGACCCCAACCGACACTTTTCGGCCCAATTGACACTTTTGACTCCAACCGACACTTTTCCCCCCCCAACCGACACTTCGCCGAAAACGACACTTCTGAACCCAACTGTCACTTCTCATTCCAACCGACACTTTTCACCCCAACTGACACTTTTCACCCCCAAACCAAAACTTTTTTACCCCAACTGACATTTTTCACCCCAACCGACAATTTTCACCCCAACCGAAACTTTTTACCCCCCAAACCCACACTTTTGACCCCAACTGTCACTTCTGACAGCAACTGAAACCTTTGACCCCAACTGACACTTTTTTACCCCAACAAACACTTTTGATCCACAATTCACACTTCTGACCCCCAAACCCACACTTCTGACCCCAACTGTTACTTCTGACCCCCAACACTTCTCACCCCAACCGACACTTTTCACCGCAACTGAGACTTTTCACCCCAACAGAAACTTTTTGCCCCGACCGACAGTTTTTCCCCCAAAAACACTTCTCAGCCCAACTGTCACTTCTGGCAAAAACCCACACTTTTTGGCCCAATTGACACTTTTCACCCCAACAGAAACTTTTTGCCCCAACCAACACTTTTGACCCCAACCGACACTTTCGCCCCCAAACCCACACTTTTTACACCAACCGACATTTTTGACCCCAACTGTCACTTCTGACCCCAACCGACACTTTTCAACCTAACCGACACTTTTCAACCCAACCGACACTTTTTCCCCCAACCGACAGTTCTG
>CAOLHI010006804.1:0-24436 GCA_948474755.1 Ctenosaura bakeri
AAATAGCACAAAAAGTAAAAGCAAAATTAAAAATCCAAAGGTGTTTTTTTTAAAAAAAAAAAAATTGTATAAATAAATGTAGAAGAATAGGAAGCTGCCTTACAGAAGTCAGAGTACCTTATTGAGTAACTGGGAAGTTTGCTGAGAGTGTGGGAAAAGAGATTAAAGAAATGCTGGGACAGGGAATCATAGTTCCATCGGAAAGTCCTTGGGCATCACCTGTGGTATTAGTTGAAAAGCTGGCCCACACTATTCGATTTTGTGTTGAATATAGAAAACTTAATAGTATAACTCAGGCAGATGCTTATCCCAAGCCCAGAATGGATGATCTAGTTGAAAGAATGGGAAGAGCTAATTTCATGACTTGCCTTGATTTGACCAAAGGTTATTGGCAGGTTCCTATGTGCCCAGAAGATCAGGCCAAAACAGCATTTATTATGCATGTAGGCTTATTTGAGTATTGCCCTTTTGGGTTAAAGAATGCTCCTTCAACTTTTCAAAGACTAGTGGACTGGGTCTTGCAAGGATTAAATGCTTTCACTGCAGCATATATTGATGATATTGGTGTGTTTAGGAATGAATGGGAGGAATATCTACATCATTTGCACCAGGTACTGCAATGAATTAAAACTGCAGGGCTTACTATTAAAGCACCAAAATGCCATTAGGGAAAAGAGAAGTCAAATACCTTGGTTACATCGTGGGCAGTGGTCTGATTAAACCTGAGAGGGATAAGATCAAAGCCATAAATCAATGGCCAATACCCACCACTAAAAAAAAAGCGAGAGTTTTTCTAGGCTTAGTGGGGTATTACAGAGGGTTCAATATTGTTGCTGACTCATTATCCAGACAAATGGAGGAAGGTTAAGATGTAAAATATATTATAGTAATAGTAGTGATATAATTGCACTGTTCATGTTGAGTTGTAGATGTTTGAATGGTGTATTGATAGATAGATATAGTGTTGATAAGTATGTGTTGAAATGTATGGTGAATGGTTGTTTGCAAATCCTCATTGCTTTTGATGAGACCTGTGTAGAGGTCTCAGCAACACAACGAAAGGGTAAAGGGGGGAGTCTGTGACGAACCTGATGGGAGGGGGTCTTGACAACAGAGCCTCCTTGGCAACTGAGAGTGTTTAAGCTGATTGGCTGGTGAAATGGAGCCTTGGATAGCCCAGGGGAGGGGCTGGTGGAAAGAGGAAAATAACGGAGTTTAACTGTCTGGTATGTGTTTGAAGAGGAGTGTGATTTGTGGTGTGTTTGGGAGAGGTTGGAGATTTGAAGAGCTCTCTGGAGGAGAGAACTGAGAAATTGGGTGTGCGAAAGATAGTGAATGAATTGAAAGAGAGAGAGAGAGAGAGAAGTGTGGTGTGCTGTTAGCAACCATTGAGATACAAAACAAATTTAGGCAACAATGTTGCAATAAATGTTTGAAGTTCTGTGTTCCTTAAAAAAATGTCAGAGTCAAACTGTCAGTTCAGTCAAACATGCACTGCGGGAGAACCCCCTCCCATAAGCAATGTGCCAAAAGCATTTTTAAAAGTATGTATTTGACTGGATAAAACTGTGTAAATACTACACAAAATCCAAGCACAGAAACTAGCACAATGTTTGTATTTCTGTACTTGTACTTTAACACACATCACAAGGTAAGTTCATAATCAGCAGCACAGCGCACAAAACATAGAAATTAATTAATCAGACAAAGCATGCAGGGTTATGCTACAAGCTAGTTAAACTGCGCGCTTTAAATTATTTGAACTATGAGCAAAGCAAAGTTACATGGATCAGGTAGCATGCAGCTAAATGTTATTTTCCATTTACTCATAAGCAGATGTGTGAGAGATTGGCTTTGGATCGGGGGTGGGGGGGCTTAAGTCTGATCCCACAGCAGATTTCCCTCCAAATTACTTCCCCTCATGCAGTGAGCATGAAGGAGGTAGAAACTCCATTAGTATCTAGAATGTTTAACACACTAAATTATTTTATTTGGTGCATAAAGAGCATAATTGCTTTAATTTGTATTAATTTGTATATATATTCTTTATACTGTGATTTATTGGAACTTTAATTGAGTTGCCTTATATCCTAGCCCTTGGAGAAAGACGGGATATAAATGAAATGTAATGAAATACATAATAACTGTATGAACTATGTCTATTAACTGATTTTTTAAAAATCTAGACTTCTATATTTAACCACAAAAAGTTACAAACATTTGTCTTCCATTAAAATGCTGTGAAAACCATCCAGATTAATGGTGTCTTGTTCCACACTGTAAAAATTGTTTTACTCTTTTTCTATAGGCTTGCAACCATTTTGCAAATGGTTAATTCTTGTATGGTTTACAGAGAGACAGACAGAGAAAAAGAAAGAAAGAGAGGGAGAGAAGGAGAGAGGCTAACAAGGGAAGGATAGGAACAAAATTATGAAGCATCCAAATCCTTCATAAGATTTTTAGGCAGTTAGCTGTGGGTCATAAGAAAACTGTCAAATATCATGTATCAATTAGCTTCCACCTGCCCCTAGGATAGAACCTGTTTTCTCAAGAATACATAAATAATGCAAAGGAACACATCAGAGAGGTTTCAGGGGAGTCTAGGAGAAAATAGAAAGCTGCTTTGTTGCCTCATTCTTCAAATGCACAAGGTGTACACATACATTATTCATCTTTGTCTCTCAGTACGTTCAAATTCTTTCTTGTGCGTCGTGAAAGAGAGGAAAAAAACTGGTCAATCACATTTAAGCAAAGCTAACTATACCATTTTAATAGACATCATGAATGCATATTTAGTGAACATATGACTACTGCTCATTAATTAATGAATTCATAATTCTTTGGAAAGTGGCACACAAAAATGATTTTAAAATTTTATGAGAACAGCCCTGATTTAGAATAGAGAGTTCTATCCTGGCATTATTTCTCCTTCTTATGTTCTTTATTTGGGGTGCTTGAATTCATAAGTAGTTGTACAACGGACTTGTAACTAAACAAAAGGAAATCCTGAAATCATGTTATTAAAGACCAATCCAATACAGTGCACCCACCGTATGTGCAAGGGTTCCATTCCAGGAACCCCCACATAAAACAAAAAACAATGTGAGTGCTGCATTCCATTGTAGTCAATAGATGCAATGTGCCTATAATGGGACGTGATGCTTTGTCAACCTCATGCATGCACAGGTTGCTCCAGAAGAGGGTGCACTGTAGAAAGCAACAGAGAAGCCTATTCCCTGGCTGATGATCTCAGCCCTCACCCACTCCCTTCAAATTCAGTGTTACTAACAATTGGCTCAGACCAATAACTAAGATGATGTCTTCCCTATCACTTCCCATCTCCATGTCAAGACTATTCAACATTTCTAAATGCTATGATCTGCTTATACAAGAAGAGATTTTGTATGCTGAGTTACCTGAAAAAATTCAGTGAACAAATGCATCTTAAAACACAGTGAAATGAATTTATTTATTGCCTAATGCTGAGCATTTTTTATATTTTCCCCCCTTGACACTCATACATTTGCAAAACCAAAGAGGTCCTTTGCAATTCAAGTGTTTCTTCCAGTCCAAGATGTTGCAAAAAACAACATTTTAAAAAAGTAAATTCTATTTGTAAATACTGTCAGCATTAACTGTACCTTTCCTTTTATAAACATGGTTATTTTATGCCAAACCAAACTAATCATAATACATTTTATGTCCCTGAAGTAATAAATTGACTTTCAATCTGTAACACCACATTATAACACATTGTGATGCTTTTAATGATCACTTCGCAGATAAAATCTCTCGCAGAAGAGTCAATTTAGATGCCATTATTAGAGCAGAAGTTGATACTGAGGTGTCCAGTGACTCTGAGTAGGATTATACTGGATCAGTTTCAACTGGTGAATGTTGCTGATGTGGACAAGCTGCTGGGGCAAGTAAGGAAGATGACTTGCTTCCTTGATCCTGGTTCATCTTGGCTGGTCGTCCAGGGCATAGATGCAATTAGACTCCAAATACAACACATTATTATATCTCATTAACACATCTCTCAGGGAGGGCAACTTTCCATCTTGTTTAAAAGAGGCAGTGGTTAGACCACTCCTGAAAAAGCCCTTTCTAGATCCCCTGGACTTTAATAATTATAGACCAGTTTCTAACCTTCCTTTCTTGGGCAAAGTGATAGAGAAGGCAGTTACCTTCCAGCTCCAGGTGGTCCTAGCTGACACATACTTCCTTGACCCATTTCAAACTGGCTTCAGAGCAGGATATGGAATTGAGACTGTTATGGTTGTCTTAGTGGATGATCTCCATCTTAGCATCAACAGGGGGAGTGTGTCCCTGTTGGTGCTTCTAGACCTCTCAGTGGCATTTGATACCATCAATCATGGTAACCTTCTGGAACACTGGGTGGGGTTGGGAACTGGAGGCACTGTGTTGCAGTGGTTCCAGTCCTATCTCTCAGGCTGCTTCCAGATGGTGGTGCTTGGGGATAGCTGCTCCTCTAAAAAGGAGCTGTTTTATGGTATACCACAAAGTGCTATTCTATCCCCAGTGCTTTTTAACATCTACATGAAACCACTGGGAGAGATCATCTGGGAGCATGGGGTAGGGTGCTTTCAATATGCTGATGACACCCAAATATATTTCTCTACGCATTCAAAAACAGCCTCTGCTAAGGACTGTGTGTCTCCTCTGAATGAATGCTTGAAGGAGGTAATGGGCTGCATGAAGAAAAACAAATTGAAACTGAATCCAGATAACACAGAGATGCTTACTATTAAAGGTCCTAAAGGTTGGAGGTGTGTCAACTAGTTCTGGATGGGATTATGCTCCCCCTGAAAGACTGTGTTTGCATCTTGGGAGTGCTCCTGGATCCATCCCTCCAGGCGTGCTTCTTATCAGCTTTGGCTGATACGCCAACTGTGCCCCTTCCTAGAATTAGATGACCTAAAGATGATAGCGTATGTGCTGGTAACCTCAAGGCTGGACTTCTGCAATGCGCTCTACATTGGGCTACCTTTGTACCCAGTTTGGAAACTCTAACTGGTCCAAAATATGGCAGACTCATTACAGGTACATCAAGGAGTGAACATATTACACCAATATAAAAATCACTCCACTGGCTGCCAATTAGTTTCTGAGCAAAGGACAAAATGTTGGTTATTACCTTTAAAGCCCTACATGCTTTAGGTCCAGATTACCTGTAGGATTGCCTCCTCCCATACAATCCACCTCGTACAGTCAGGTCCTTTGGGGGCCATTTACTTAAATTGCCTAAAACAAGAGTGGCAGTGGTCACCTAGACGACCTTCTCATCAGCCGCCCCAGACTGTGGAAGAGTCTGCCGGAAGAGATCTAACAGCAAAATATGCTGCTTGAATTTAAAAAAAATCTCTTCCGGCAGGCTTACCCAGTCTTTTTTTAACTATGATGTATTTTTAATCATGATTTGTACTTGGACAGTTTTATATTTTTAGTGTATTTTAATGTATTTTAATTATAATTTGTTTTAATTGGTATGCTGGTTTTTAAGTGTATTTGAACCTTTGTTGTACCCCACCTTGAACTTAAGGAGAGGCACATAACAAATAAACATCATCGTTGTTGTTGTTATTCAGTTTTTCAAAAAAAATCCATCCTTTTCTGGAAAAAAAATGTCCCTCCCCATGACTTCAAAATTTCTGGAAATTCTACATGTGCGGAGCCAAGACGGTATAGTGGTTTGAGTGCTGGACTAAGATTTCAGGAGACCAGAATATGAATCTCTGCTTGTTATGCATGCCTGAAAGGCCCCCTTGGAGTCCATGTCCTGAGAACATAATCATTTTATATAAAATATAAAGGAGCCATGGAGAGATACTGAAAGGACACGTAAACAGGAGATTTCTGTTTTCTGTCTTACATCCTGGGGTATCTGACAAATGGCTAACAGGCCACTTGAAAGGAGTGTCTGCAGTGATCAGGAAATTACTCTCTGAGAAAGTAAACAATGTCTGAAGTGTGAAGCAGGCTTAAATCTCCGGAGAAAGAGATACTGATCTGCAGCATTTTCTCTTTGAACTAAAAAGAGAAGGATCCATCTTCATAAAAAGATGAAAAACACATATGGCTTTTCCAGGCATGGATCACAATATATATATTGAGACACAGTTCCTCATTCCTTGGGAGTTCTTTTTGGGGAGAATTTCTTTTTGGGAGCTTTTCTGAGTTCTTCCTCTGAAGTTTAAAAGATGCATTTTAAGTGAGGAGTTTTCTCAGAGCCGCAAAAACAATGGAGATGGTAACCAGCTTAAATTTACAACACAATGGACTCCCCTCTTCACAGGAGAGGCTGAAATCATCTTTTCTCCCAGCTGAAGAATTCTGGATTTGGTATCGTATGTCAGCAAATCCTTTCTGTTTCTCTCTCTCTTTCTTAATTTTAATCTTTTTCTAACTTTATAGTCTTGTATGCTTGAAGTGTGAATGAAGCTGAGTGAGTGTATGAAATTTAACTTTTTATAGGCTTGTATACTTGTTATAGTGAATGTAGCTGAGTTATTGTAGGGACTTTTACATCTGTGTTAATAAAATACTTAGATTTGAACAATTGGTGTGATTTTTGTCTGACCTTACCTGGTATACAATTGGGTTGCAAGATTCTGCTAAGTTACCCTGCCTCTTGCTAGCTTAAGAGAGTGCTCAAGTTAATTTCCCCATCTTTGAGTATTGTGTTTTGGTTATTTGAATGATCCTTAATTGCCCTGACCTCTTTGCAGGTCTAAAGCAGTGCAGAGCTAATTTTTCCCCACAAGAGACAATTTTGACAGCTTTTGGGAATCCTTTTCAGAGGAAGCCCTTGTATCACAAACAAATTGGTGGAGTTCTCAGAAAACAGGGTAACATGCTCAACCGTGGAAACCCACCAGGTGACCATGGGCAAAGTCATACATTCCCAACTTCAGAGGAAAGCAATGGGAGCCTCCGCTCTGAACCAATCTTGCCAAAGAAAACCTGCAACAGGTTCACTTCAGGATCACCACAAATCAGAAATGACTTCAAAGCACAAAGCAAAAGCATCAACATCAAAATCAGCACAACAACAAATGTGTGGAATCTGTATTTCCCACAGGGTGCACTGATGCGATACAGTGTCGTGGGGAATAACAAGGGATTTCTCATCCCTTATCTTTACTATTACATTTTCAGATCTCTACAGTAAAGGGAGACATTGCAGATGGTGACTAATCTGACGTACCCGACTTATTTAAAAGAATTCCTGTTGTGTAGAGGAAATGGTCCACTTTCAGAAACTGGTGTGGCACGGTCAAGTAGGCAGTTACATTGGTGATATGGTGAGTGACAGGAAGTTTAATTAAATATTTTGGAAACTGAACACTTGGTTGAGATTTGGCATCTAAAAAAAGAGAAAGAAATGCAACTCAGCAATTTATTAATGCTTCATTCACATAATTAACAGCTTTGACTGGCAGCAACATTCAAACAACTCATCTTCAAAGAAGAAACATTTATCTCTTCCATCTATTAAGCATACATATTTACAAATCTTTCAAGTAGCTAATTCTCTGGTTTGGGCTGAAGTTTTGAAATCTAATAATTTACAAGATGACAAATTAATTCAAGGAAACCGTGTATGAGGTATGTGGCTATTAAATCTCAAAAGACACAAATACCTTGTCACTTCTTAACCAAGGTTAAAACAACAATAGTAGGCCTTCGGCTCCTTCATTCCTTTCTAAATGGATGTCCCCCCAGCACACACATATGTTAATCTTCACCACAATTTAGGATGCTGATCACGATTCCTACCTCACTCTGCGTGTGTGTCTGTTAATTAAGGGGATGAACAGGGCAGGACACAACTAGATCTAATATCCACACACTTTGTAGCACTACTGAACTGAAGCAACACAATATAATCCTTCTTCACTTTGTGGTTGTTGTGTGCCTTCAAGTCTTTTCCTCCTTACGGCAACCCTAAGGGGAACCTATCGCAGGAATTTCTGAGGCTGAGAGTGCACAATGCACCCAAGGTCAACTAGTGGGTTTCCATGGCCAAGCAGGGGATCAAATTCTGCTCTCCAAGGCCATAGTTCAGTGCTCAAAAAACTGCACCATGATGGCTTTCACTTCAATCAACAAAATAGACTCTTTTTCAGAATTAATATATGTTGCAACAAACAAGTGTACAAACAAGTTTTAAAACTGGATTCAACAAAATCCAACGTTTTTTAAAAAAAATTAAATTAAAATTAACATTATGATATAAGTCATAATCTAAACTGGTAACTTATATCCTTTTCATTTAACTCACTCCACTCTGGTGCATGATGGACAAGCATCAGTCTTTAAAGCAACCATTCAGACTTGCTCCAAGGGCTACCACCAGCATGGAAAACAACAACAAGAAACATCAGCAACATTTGCTTTGCACTTCTTGTTCTCTGAACTTCCCTCTGCTTATGTAAGCTCTCACAGCAGGGTCAGCTTTTGCATCTCTGGCTTCAATGAAGCACATTCTGATGGGTTCTAGTATTTTGAGAGAGCAAAGGAGAATGCATGTTCTGTGTTCATCTACTAACAAGAAGAAGCAAATCAGACATAATACAAAAGCTCCCTCCCATTACAGTCTTTCTTTTGAGGCAGGTGGGCACCTTTCTTTTGATTTTCAAAACTTACCTCAAAAAGGTTTATTTAAAAGTTTCAATATACAGAAAAAATATCCCTTATGAACGATTACAATCTTATTGGAGAGCCAGCATTGCGGGTGCAGTGATTTGAGCATTGGACTATGCCGCCGGAGACCAGGGTTCAAATCCTCGTTCAGCCATGGAAACCCACCGGATGACCTTGAGGAAGTCACATTCTCTCAGCCTCAGAGGAAGACAATGTAAGCTTCCTTTGACCTAATCCATGGTAGGTTTACCTTAGGGTCACCATAAGTCAGAAACAACTTGAAGAAGCACAGCAGCAACAACAAATCTGATTGGAATTTGTGAGTAATTTATTCACATATGAGTATCTATTTATTTGTGAATAAACAAATAAATACATCTCTGTCATAACTCAGCACCTGCTGGTATGTTAACTATTAGTATTACACATCACCAGGGAAAATGCTTTATCATCTCTTGTTCCTGTTTATTTGCTGCGATTACTTACCAGAAAGTTTCCCAGTAATTAAAATCGTGTCATCAAATAGCCATATATTTGCCTGGCTTTGGGGAAACAGTGAAAGTGTGACTGATGAATATACTGTAAGAGGCAAAACAAATACATATTACAGGTATGTGTTGCAAAAGAAACCTAGGAAAAATTAGAGTTCTAGAAAGTGGTAAAATTTAAGGCATAATAGAGGAGGAAAGAAACTGTTTTATCTGAGAAAAGAACTGGTCATATTGATCTAGTTTAAGTGCAGAATTCCACTGCTTTCTTAAGACAATCTTCAAACGAACTAACTGCCGAGTCCCTATGCAGTTATTCTATTTGCCCTACATCCTTCCAAGAATCTTTTTAAAATATTTCATGGATTATTAAAATACCACCAAAATGTGACAAACTCTAAAATGCCAAAGGTATCGAAGATTATTCCTGTGGTATTAAGTATGTATTAAAATTAAGAAAACTTCAGAGTTTAGCAGTCTGGAAACGCTTTTGCTCCTCGCTTTCCATTGCTTTCTTTCCACTTCTGAATGGGGTGATTTGTGAAAACAATTTACAAGCTAACCACCTGTTGTGATACTTTGCTTGAACAAACCACAATTTAAATAGATGACAGTTCTCCAGATATAAACTCTGATTAGTTTAAAGGCAGAATTGGACGGTTCTGATCTCGCTGCACAAGTTTTTGAAACTGGTGTCCTCCAGATGCTTTGAATGACGGCTCCTCAACTTCTTGCCTTAGCCACACTGGCTGGAGCTGATGGAAGCTCACGTCAAAAACACCTCAAGAGCACTGGGCTAGGGAATGTTTAGTGCTATATCTGGGCCATTATACATACATGAAAAAAATAACTACTTTGCAGATAATTTTTATGAGACTGTTCATTCAGAATTTTTTTTCATTGTATCAGGGGAACCTTTTGTTAATTACTAGAATCATCCAATTTTGAATGGTAAACCCACTTCCAAGTTGTTTGCTTTATGAAATACCTTTTTAAAAACCTGAGTTGTTCTTTCTTGTAAAAAATCCTGGCCTAAATCTTATTGTTTGTCCTCACTAGAGCTGGGCCATGAATCAACTGAAGTTACTTATGTAAGAGGCATATATAGTTTTGCTTATTTTTTAAAAACACATAACAGTTAATAAAATAATAGAAAAGAAGGTACTAACACAAAAGTTTTCAGCAAAAGCTCAGGAAGAGAACTGTACTTTTCCTGATCCATCTAGAAAACACATGATCTGAGATAATATGTCACCCACCCTCCTTTTAGCTTTTCTGAATGCTGGACAGGTCTTCAGCCTCCAACATAACCTGAATATATTCTGTGAAAAACTTGAATTATTAAGAACAGTTTAATGGATTCCTTTGGATCTATTTTATCTATGTTCCAGGAGAGGGACATTTACCTTCAGTCACATCCAGGCACGACCTACTTTGGGTGATTTTATTAAGTAGCATTCATTTCATGACAATTAGATGGGTTATCTGAGGGAAAAAAGTTCAAGTACATTCAATGTAAAAATAGGCTTTCAAAATAGGCTTACTTACTTGGCATTCTCCCAGTCTTCCAAGGCAAAGGTGTTAGCATATAGCCATCTTTGTAAGAGACAATAGTTAAGCTCAGACCTAGCTGATAAGGAACTCGTATCAATACTGCTCCATTATTTCCAGTGAATGTGGAATTAGTTTTTGTGTAGTTGACAAAGACTTCCACAACTGCTTGGCGTAGATATTGGTGACTGATTATGTCATTGACTTGCACCTTCAGTGTAAACATAGATCCTAAATGAGAGCAAAGGAGGAAAAAATCAGAAAATTACAATGACAGCCACCGTATTTTAACATATGCTTTCTTTATGTTGAGTCTTTATTTCGGTAGTGGGGGCTATCCCTATACAACTGAATGATTTGTTGGAATTCTAGATTTAAGTAAATAAGAGAAAGGAAGACCCAGTTCATACACTACCAAGACAGCTGAGTCCTTTACTATGGAGGAATGCATATGTATCCCGCCCTCCCACAACACATCTCCTCTAACTTGCACATTGCCACACAAAATGAGCCAGTTTCACATTCTGAATTTTGTCAAATAAGCAAGCATTCTCACTGGCCAATGATACTGATAAAATCTGTAAATCTGCAACAAAGTAAAACCTTTTTAAGACAGCCTTATGGGTCATTCTGGCTGGGGATGATGGGACCTATCAGCACATCTGGGAAGCAACAGATTGGAGAAGATTAGTTTGTACAATTCCACCGCCTAATTCAAAACTGTTGACAATGCAGGGTCCATGCTCTGTAGAATGCTATCAAATTAAAGAAGAGAGAGATTTCTGCTTGTTTCTCTCTGTTTTCATACAACAGCACCAAACATGAACATACACGGTGACAAAGTTTCCCTGTTTTGTTTAGAAAAAGCCATGGAGATCCTTCCCCTAGTAATATTTTTCCAATGAAAATCTTCCATTCAACTTACTTGCCCAGAAGGTGCCACTTCTAAAATTGTAACTGATTTGGGCAGTTCATTATGGTAAAATAGCTGCTTCAAACAGGCTAGACCATGCCACTTGCTCACTAGCAAATTTTTGGACAAGAAAGGAAGGAAGGAAGAAAGAAGAAAAGCAGGCAGGTTCTCTCCAGAATATCACCAGAAAATGCTAGCCTACTTTAAATGACAATATTTCAAGACCTGCACGTACATCAAAGTTAGAAGCCAGGAAAACAAAGGAAACTATAGAATAATATTGAAAAGGGAAAGTTTCCTTTTTCCTTTTTTTTTAAGTTGAAAGAAAGAAATGTTTACAAATGCTAAAGGGAAAATTGTGAACCGTTTTGTGTGGAACTCCCAACTCCAATAGATAGACTTCTGTGTTACATTTAAAGAGATACAGATGAAAATTATAGGAATGATGTCCATATAACACAAAATGGGAATTTTTTTAAAATAAAAATAAAAATGGAAAAACTCCACTGGATCGTGCCTTCCATCTGGAGCGGGGGGGCAGGAAAAGTAATTCTGGATCAACACAGTGTGTTCTCCAGGTAAAAGAGGAATGAGAATACAAGACTGACAAACTTGGTACATTCAAAGTTACAAAGATTTTGGCTGAGAATTGTTTAACATGTTATTGACTATGCCATGATTAACCCTTGTACTTGTACTCTGACACAAGCTTGTTCCCTTTTTCTTTTTACTCAGTGTTGAAAAACCAGGCATTTTCTGTAAGTACCAGAATCACATGTTCAGCAAATTTCTATATATATTTTTAAAAAGATAATTAATTGCATATATTTTTATATTCTACTGTCAGTAGGTGTATTACTGAAAAGCTAATAAAAAATCCTCTCATGTTGTAATTGGTTAAAATAATTTTAGGCTGCTTATTAATCAAAGAAGCCTACAAGGAACATAGAAGGTAACATCAACATAATAATAAGTAACAAAATAAATATCAAAATAACATCAAAATCCAGCACAAGTATTGAAAGATATTTTTATTTCAGTTTTGAATCAGTAGCTGTCTAAAAATCTTATCGGGGCACTAAGATTCCAAGATGTTTGCATTTTTCATGAGCTGTTAAGTGTGTAGCTTAACAAACACACATATAGCTATGTGGTTCTACAGAGTCCATAGGTAGTCTGGAAAATATACTTCCAGCCTTGCAGCCATTCATTCTAAGCTTTCAAAATTCCTTGCTATCTAATGGTTAAATTACTTCTTTAATTTTGATGACATGACATAACCTCTGCACTTTCCCCAATTTCCAATGGTAATGTGAATGCATTAGCAATGCAGCAGCAAGCAAGAAGACATGTTGCTGTGTCAATATCCATTATTCTCTCTCAGATTTTTCCTTCAGGCAGGCAGGTGATATTTAATGCACTGCATTCAGAACAAGTAATATGCTAGGCCATAAATGTGACTATGAGGATGTCACAGCAATGCGTGAGTAAACGTAGACATTAAGTAAAAGCAAGCCTCTTGTTACCCTGTTTTCTGGGGGTCCCGAGAGGGACACCTAAATGCGCTCTCAATTATATAAGTTGGGGAAATAAGTCAAAAAGCACAAGCTAGCAATATGAGAGGCAGGGCAACGGAGCGGAATCTTTTACCCAATGTCTATGGGATCAGGCCAAGTCAAGGAGCAAACAGAATTGAAATAATAATTGTGATCTTTATTAAAATACAGTCAAACAGTGTATGCAGCACACTCACAGATAACTATAGAAATAAAGGTTGGAGTGGGATACAGGGATTTTTAAGAGTTGTTGGTTTGGGTAATATTACACCTGTCCTGAAGCCCCGGTAGTCTGCAGCAGAAGTTCAGAGATATGGAGTCTCAGTACGTGGGACTGAGGGGAAGGCTCGCCAAGCAAAGTGGCAGCAAGGTGGGATGGAAGTCGGGGGCGATCCAAAGAAGCTCTCAAAGTCAGGGGTTTTTATAGGAGAAAATGTGGCTGCAGGCTACTCCATACTTGGGGAAAACAACGAGTTTCGGGCTGGAGACAAAGCCTCCGAAAGGTCAGAATTTAGCATGATTGAGTTAGGTCTGAATTGACAATAGAGTAGACAGTATGCAAACACAGAGTGCTTGACAGATGAGGATTCGTCTAATCAAGCCGCCTGCTTGGGGCAGGGAGTTCTTTGTAAGTAGCATGCATACAAAATGGGGTATTGCCTTTGAGGTCTCCTGAAGTGGCAGGACAGCTATTTCTGGCCTGCCTCTATTGTCTGGAATATTACAGCAATTAGTGGCCATGCCTGTCTGCGAGCTTGTCCGGGGGACCTCGCAGCACGTGGAGAGGAATAGGTAAAGAAGGCTGAATTATTGATATCAAAGTGATATCTAATAGCACCCCAAGTGCGGCTTAGGAACTGCAGTAACACTCTTCTCTTTCCCCTCAGTACATACATCTGAATGATATTTAACAATACACTCCACCACAGGAGCCTAAACACTGTCAGTTACCCACTACTGGAAAATCACTCAAAGTTAGCAAAAACTTGGTGCTTTGGCTTGTTCAGGTATTTTGAAAATGTGTAGGAATGTTGTTATATTATCTTTTTTTTTAAGCAATTTGTTCCTCTACATACTTATTTACACAACGGCTGAAAATTCTGTAGTTCAAAAGATACGTGAATTTCATAGATTCAGTTTGCCTCAGTTTGTCATATTTACCAATAGCTATCAAGAAAAAGTTACTGTCGTTGTGTACCTTCAAGGCTGTTTCGGATTTGCAGTGACGCTAGGGACCTATGGCAGGGTTTTCTCGGCAAAATTTGTTCAGAGGGGGTTTGTATTTGCCTTCTGCTGAGATTCAAGCCCTGGTCTCCAGAGTTGTATTCCAACACTCAAACCACTGCACAGGGTCCTTCTGCAGGAAGACTGCATCCTGGCATGGGGACATGAGAGAAGTGGGACCCTGATGACACCTCTGCAAGACATCATCATTTTCCCATCCTTTTCCTGTCACCAGCCAGCACGACAGCAGGGTAAATCACTGATGAATTTTCTCCATCAATGACCCTTGATCACACAATGCTGCCACACTTCCCTGCCCTGTGGAAAGCCTGCAAGTGCAATGGAGGCGCCTCCCGCTCCCGTGCAGCATGGGAAAGAGCCCAGCTGGACTGCGGAAGGAAGAGGCACGTGCCTTGCACTCCCTTCCGCAGGGAACTGGTCTGGTGCAAAGGGGAGTGTTCCCATCATGCTCTCTTCCTGGCAGAGGCGCTGCTGGGATCATGACCAGAAGGCTACAGGAAAAGGTGGAGTGCAGAAAGGGCCCATCTTGCAACATAGCCAGTGGGAATATTTCAGGTTATCATACTCTGAAAGGAAGAGAAAGAATCTTAGTTTTCTTCAAGAAAAATAAATACACCCAGAGCCAAGTTAGATCTCAGAGTGGGGTGGATTGAGCCTGGAGGAAGAGATGGTGCGTGTGCGTTCCTTCAATTTGTCTGTCAACTTACAGTGACCCCATACATTTCACAGGGTTTTCTTAGGCAAGGAATACTCAGAGGTGGACCAACACAACATTACTAACTGGAGGCACATTTTAAAAAACTAATTGTAGGATTTATATCTCTACTGAATTTGAAGCATAGGGCTATGTTTTAAATGTCAATTATAGGTTAAAGCGAAATTCCTATAGCGACTTAATTACAGTAAGACCTGTAGAAACTATATCAGTGCAATTCTATACATTTACTCAGAAGAAAGGTCTGCTGAGTTACTCCCAGATAAGCATGTACAAATTCCCATACTTATAATTTTAACATATATATGGCAGAAAGTAAAAGAGAACGAGGGCCTTTCTACCCCACACTGTTATCGTGCTATTATTCCACTTTCAACATCCTATGGAATCCTGAGTTTTGCAGTTTGGGGAGAGGCATTTAGACTTTTCATCCAGAGAGCTCTTTGGCCTCAGCAAACTACAAACCCCAGAATTCCACAGGATGTTGAAAATGGAATAATAGCACTGCAACAATGTAGGGTGGGAAGGCCCCAGATCAGTAAATAATATAACTTGGCATCAGTGAATTTGAAGATGTAATAGAAATGAAAGATAGATACTGAAATGTGGCATCATCCATTTTTAAAAAAAGCTCTAAAACCAGAAGGATTTTCATTTAAATAAGAGTCTGTTATTTTTAAAAATACAGATTTTATTTTGGCATGTTTGCCCATAAGAACTCTACCCTGCTAGTATTGTCTTGCAAACCATGATTACTACGAATGCTTACTATGCTGATTCTAGATAAAAACAACTGCTTTTTGCTTTCCAGTAATAACAGCTAAGTAAGTGTTCGTTTAAAAAAAATGAGTCACACATTGTGAAGATTTGTTGGGAATGTAACATTTTTTTCAGTTAGCTGGATCAGTTAAAATAACAACTTGTCTCACCACTCCATAAAATAACTGCTTAGATCTAAAAAATCTGTTAGCCAAACAAAACAAAACAAAGCCCATACATATCCACACATACCAGTGATAACTGGATAATCAGTGATAACATTTGAGAGTAACATAAATCAACGTGGGAACCTTTTTTAAAAAAATCATCATTCAGAAAATGCCAGGGATATGTTTAAGATTTATTTTTCCAGAGGCTGCCTCTAGCACGTTTTTTCATTTTGAATGCTAATCAGCTGTGAGCCCCCCCCCCACAAACACACCGAGCAATGTATTTGGTCTCAGCTGAATGAACAACCATCATTTTCCACATTTCACTCTTGCCTTGGCAGCACATGTTATTTTCTACTCAATCTTATTAGAGGTATGAATGGGGCGCTGACCTATAACGAAGAAATCAGTTCTTCTGGGGATATCAAACCTTCTCATTGTATCAACCCAGCAGGAGTAGTTATCATGTAGGACTGCCAACGAGACAGCTAATGCTCTATCCAGTCAATACACCCTGGCAAGTTAATTGATGGTGTGGGCTTACGAACATACACAAATGTAGAGAAGTAACTAGAACAAAATCAATCTGGAGAATGTGTAATACATATTATGTCCACAAAGTAGGCTTAATTTCTGTATTCTGAAAGGTGACATGTGAAAATCACTAGGTTAAAAATAAGCTTAGTGACTAGTATTGACCAAAAATTGCTCAGCTTGGTTCTAAGCCAGGTGCTGCATTGCATTCCTTACCTTGCTTAAATTTACCATGAAGCAAATGGAATTAATATTATCTTCTGCCGGTAAAAGGATTCTCTTGAACAAATTACAAAATATGAGGGAGGTGGTCCCACTGTTCAGATTTTCAGCTGACATGCTTTTCAGTCAAACATAATCACATTACTTGTCAAGTCAGAAAAGACAAGTACCAGTTGATACAAGGAAAGTGTTTGAAATAATGTGTCTTTCAAATATTGGTATTCGCAGTCAAGTGTGCATGTGTTATGTCGTCTTCTTTAATTATATCATCACAATGCACATTTGAGGGGGGGAAAGTTCTGAACCAATTACACATTGACTGAAATCTGATTGCAAATCTTGCATTTATGGGCCTGGTTTGAACTATACTATATATTTCCTACTTTAAATCAAAAGAAGGACACAGGTTTGTCAACGTTTCCTCCTCCCCTTTATAAAAAAAAAGAAAAAGAAAAAAAGACTACAGGAAAAGCACTACATAATGAAATAACGTGAGGGTTCTGATTAGTAGATATGGTCTATATCCTACCCATATTTCAAATTATTTAATTCATAACTTAAATCACATATTCACATATTCTGATTTCACTTGAGAAAGGATCAAGAGGGGTAGCAATTAGTAAAATATATCAGAAATGATGAGCAACAGCTGATGGACTCAAATATTGCTACTGTTCAATATTTTTTGAGTGCATTGTAGGTTCAGTCTGCAGGGAGGTTCCTTCTGAAAGAGTCTGTAAGTCACATAACATAATTTTGGGGGCAATGAGAAATTCTTAAATACACTTCCATCAGTTACGACATGAGAAATGCAGTCTCAAAACCTGACAGCTTTATGTTCTTAGTGAGTTCCCAACTATTTCCCTCTGTTTGAAGACAGAGCTATTTATTCTAATTTGTCCTGGTTGACCTACATCAGACTACTACCTACTCAAGTTTATCAAGACAATATCCTGTCACCAGCACTGATAAAAAGTAAAATTTGACTGCTAAGCCTAGCCAGCTCCTGTTATGTGGAAAGAGTAATCTTCTCCTTTCCCCCAAGAAGCAACATCTCTTTGTACAATATATAATAAGGCTAGGACAATATACTCCTCTGTTTGGTATGCTGCTTATTGTGACAGTTCTGCTAGATTCCAGACCTGCCATATGGAATGGTATAAACCTGCCCAGGAGTTTGGCAGCATCCTCATTTAGCTGGGGAAGCACTGAGCACTTCAATCTCCATGTGCCTGATTCTCCTACAATCCTCTATGCTCTATCTGAAGCAGAGGCACACCTAGAAAGTCAAGGGGAAAAAATTCCTTTTAACAGGTGGCTTGTACAGGGAAGACAATATATCCATCTCAACAAATATTTTAGTAGTTATTTTTCACAGTAATGTTGAAGGATTTGCAAATAAAAGGAACAGCTTAATTCCAGGAGAAACAACAATAAATCTGTTTTTTTTTTAAAAAAAAAATCTGAACACAACTCCTAGATTAGGATATAGTAGACTTCATTTGTGGTAGTTTCCACTGTCATATAGGACCAATTCTTGGAAAGCAGCAAGGGCCTTTGAATGGCAATGCCACTACAGTCAGCCCTCCACGTTTGTGGATTTCACATTCACGGATCTGATTATTTGTGAGTTACTCCAACCTCCGCACCCCCCACCTCAAGTGCGTCTTTTTGGGGGGAACCTTCCTTCTTGGTGGCTCCAATCAGGCTGCACAGCCCTTTAAAAACCCACCTCTGGTCCTCCTCTTCCCCTACCAGTCTCTGCCTGGCCAGCTATGGATGGCTCTCTGCCCAAATTCTCAGCACCACAAATCCTGCACCCATGCCCCACAAACACCCAAGGAAGGAGATGGGCAAGAGAGAGGAAGTACAAGATCACCATGCCAACCACCTCCTTTCCCTGATCCGGTTTAGACCCTGGATGCCCACTTCCCCTCCTCTCCCTGCCTTGCCTCAACCCCCTTCCCACAGAGAAACAAATTTTGTGATTTGCAAATTTTTCCCTTTGGCAAGGGTTCTGTGTCCCTAACCCTAGCGAATGTGGAGGGCCAAGGGCATTCCGCCCAGGAGGTGGAAGGAGAAGATGGCTGAGGCTGCCCAGGGCAAGCAAAGCACTCTGCACAAGCGTAAAAACTCCCTCTTCGCTCTTTCTACCCGTGGATCCATGCTGCGATCGGGGATCCAATTCTGATCTGCATTCCCAGGAAGCGGGGGGGGGATGTCAGCGAGTGTCAATAGGGGGGCATGCCACTTACCCTTCCAGTTCGCCCCCCAGCTCCTACCTCCACTCCACCCCACCCAGAGTAGAACTTTCCGCAGGCAACGTAGTGCACCCAGCCTCCTCCTTCTGTGGCCACTGCGGGTTGCACACGGAGGTAAAGGCAGCTCCCTCCGGTTCCTTGGCAAGACCTTGGCCATTTCCACACTAGAGTGTTATAGCGCTATTATTCCACTTGCAACATCCTATCGAACCCTGGCTGACCCCCCTCCCGAAACTGCAAACCCCAGGATTCCATACGATGCTGCAAGTGGAATAATAGCGCTATAGTATGGAAAGGGCCCTCAAGCCAGCCTGCGTGTCTATCCCGTTCCTGTGGTGCCCTCGGCTCTCTCCTCGACCCCACTACAACTGCCTCTCAGCTTCCAGCCCCGCCAGCCACTCACCACAGCACCCTCGGTTGTTTTGTTGCTCCGCCGCCAGCCGAGTCACAGCGATCGGCTTCACACCTTCAGAGCTTCCTTTCTGCGGTTGTGATAGAGCCCCTTCAGGCAAAGAAAGCCGCGGGGCGAGGGGGAGCTTTCTCTCACTCGCGCAGCCAAAGACAAGGCCAACAACAGCTTTGGCAGCCAAGAATCTATGTGGGTGGGAGAAACAAAGCAGTGCAGGCAGACACCTCGGCTTTCTCTCTGTTTGGTCTCTCCAAACTTAGCTATCACTGTAGCTGAAGTTGGAAAGCAATGGCCTTATGCGCCCAGGGAGCTGCTCCCGCTGGGAAAAGGGGCCCTCCTCCCTCGCCTCTGACCCCTCTGTTTCTGTCTTTAAGCCGGGGCGAGCCTCTCCCCTTTATACCGAGGCTGGAGCGAGGGGCCCAGCGAAGGTGGCAGAGATCCTCGGAATCACCTATCAGCGCCTGGCATCTGCCTGCCTCCACTTGCTGCTGCAACAAGAGGGGATGGCAAGGGGAAAGAGAGAGAGTGGGAGAGGTGCCAGGACGCCCTTTGGGGAGTCTGAGGCCGAGGGAGGATGTGGGGGGGGCTTTTATAGGGCTGGAAAGGCTGGTCGGAATCTCCACCCTCGGGAATGCTTTCTCCACCCATCCATCAGGGCTCTCACAAACCACACACAACCCCCTGAAGTACAAGAAGGCCTCCTCTTCCTCGGTTTCCCTCCGGCTCTCTTCTCAACAAAACAAAACCCCAACCCCCGGATCTAAAAGAACCTCCGTTATCTTTTACATTAGGAAGCACTTCCAGACAGCGGAGCTGTTCCACGGTGGAAGAGACCACCTGGAAAGGGGTGGAGGGGCTATAAATGGTGGCTTTCTTCTTCTGGCCAGGGGTTGGACTAGTTGTCCCTTAGGGTCCCCCTCAACTCTACAGTTCCCTCGTGCTGTGACAGCAGTTAAAACATTAGGGTTATTTTAGCACATTTAAACTTGAGCTGGCCATGGTTTTATTTTCTCGTTTGGGCTCTAGGTACTTTTTTTTAAAAAAAATATGTATTGCCATTTTCTTGTTGTTGAGCACCCTGAGGTCTCTTTCTTTGGTATCAAGATGTGATCTAGAAATCTTTTCCAAATAAATTAGAATAAATGTAAACAAATGGTGGGGGTGGGGAGACAGAACAGCTATTACAGAAAAGGCATTGTGGCTCCATAATTTCAAACATACCAGCATATTTATAAATGTCCTCCTCATTTCTTATTGTACTTCTCCCTCCACTCATTTGCTTCCGTAGAAAGGCTTGGCATTCAGCTTCCACAGCTTGAACTCTGCCTTCACTTAGTATTCCTGTGGTCGTTCCACTGATCTCCTTTTTCCTCTTCAGTGTCTGATGCCTCTGTCATTGCTACCTCGCATGGTCAATCCAGATGGTTGGGTGGTTTGTCTATCAATAGGGCCACCAAAACATAAGGGAAGAGTTTCTACCCATTGCATTCTTTCTACCTACCTACCTACCTGTCTATAGTGTATCTCTTAAGACAAGTCAGTGGTTGAGAATATTAGGTTATAAACCTAACCAAAGGGAGCAGAGGTATAACTCTGGGGCAGGGAGCAAAATGAAGCCATGACCCATTTCTAGCATTGCAGAAGGCGACACCTTGGACTCATTCACAGCTACAGCTCTTATATGTGCTGTGCTCAGATTCCTATGGGAACTTTGCCAGCCCCTTTTCTATGGATGCCTAAACTGCATTTCTACCCGCTCAACAGACCCTTTAAGTGACTGCAGTGCTAGAAACCTGGAGACCTCTGGGGGAGAGGCAGAAGGAGAGGCTGGGGAGGGGGGATACCGATTTATACCTCTGCCCATTTATCATGAGTATCCCAGGCAGGAAGGAATAGTGGGTGCACAATGTGAGTTTAAAAATTCTCTCTGTACTGTTCAGAGTTTCAGGCGAAAGGAAAGAGGCCAAGCCACATTTTCCTTCTTTCCAGACCTCCCCTTCTCTACAAGTATAACAAGCAAGGGGACGTCTACTGCTATATAGCACAGTAGCAGAGCAAAAGAAGAAGGGAGGGGAACCCTCCTTTTCCCTGAAATTCCCTTTCTACTGAGAGAGGCAAGGCTCCAGTTCTTCCCAATGAGCTGAAGCCCTCAACAGGCTCTTAGTGGTCGGGGATACACTGCAACATTTTATTGTAGGTCACACTTGCAATGGCAACCGATAAACAAATAGCAACAAAGAAGGAGTAACGATATTTTAAAATGCATTTTTTAATATTAAAAAATAAATTTTATTATCATCTCAACTTCATACATGTCCATATACACAACATACATTATATATACAAATTAATATAAAGAAAAAAAAATGTAGCAATAAACAACAATAACAACCATACACTATAATACAAAAAACAAAACAAGACAGAAAACAACAGCAACAACACCAACAACAAAAAACAATCAAAAGAAAAATATCCATGCATAAACACACATATATTCCATTATACGCACCTTACTCCCCATCTTGATAGATTATACACATTCACTTCAGTCACACGTATAATTAATTAACACATATATTCAACCTTATTTCCAATCAAAAAAAGAAGAAGAAAAAAGAAAAAAAAACACAACAGAACAAACTGTTTCCATCCATCTTCCAATCATACAATGTATCTTGACTTCATTCATTGTAACCTTGGGTATGCTTACGACTTCAATACACACCTTCTTACTCTTCCTATTACTACTACTTTTACTGGCTTATCCATTCAACTCTGCTACCTTTTATTTTTCTCTAACCTATAAACCTCTAATCTAAGCTTCACCCTAAAATTCCCTTATCTTCCTCTTCCCTCTTCTTCCCTCAACCTTAACCCTTCCACCAACCCTTCCTTCCATATCAACTCTGTACTCTAATCAAACATACCTATTAAAGCCGGTTCTCCCCATTCCTCTTCCCATAATAACTTCAATATTTTCCAGTCTTGACGAAAAGTATCTCTGGATTTATTCCGTAGAGTTAAAGTTAATTTATCCATTTCAGCAAGCTCGTAAACTTTAAGCTTCCATTCTTCCATTGAAGGAATGTCGTTACTTTTCCAGTTCTTAGCATAAATAATCCTTGCTGCATAGATCAAGTAACAAAGAATTCTCAAGATTCCCTTTTCCACTTTCATTTCCAACCCTTCTAAAATATTTAACAGATAGATTTTGGGGGATAACTTAAACTTAATCTTAAACAATTTTTCTATATGATTATGAATTTGCAACCAATATACCTTAGCTTTTTTACAGCTCCACCACATGTGGAAAAAGGAACCTACCCCCTGGCACTTCCAACATGTAGCTGCCCCTTTGCTATTATGAATTTTAGATATTTGTACAGGAGTCAAGTACCATCTATAATATAATTTAAAGAAGTTTTCTTTTAAATTGTAGCTACAAGTAAATTCTTGGTTCATTTTCCACGCTTTTTGCCAGTGTTCTAAAGGAATTGAATGGCCTATTTCTTGCGCCCACTTTATCATATTAGTTTTAACTGTTTCTGTTTCTAAATCTAAATTCAATAACATTTTGTAAATATTGCTTAAAGTTCGTTTAGTCTCAGATTTTATTATCCTATCAAATTCAGTATCCTCCCACTCTATTCCTTTCTCTTTCATATCCTTTTTATATCTTTCCATTAACTGTCTATGTAGAAACCAATATGTCCGATATCCCTCCCCCATCAATTCCTCTCTTGATTTGAGTCTAATATTATTTCCTTCTTTCTTGCGAATATCTCTGTACGTTATCCACTCTTTGATCTTAATTTTTTCTAATTTGTGAAAGGCTTCATGGGGGGATGTCCAATACGGTATTTTTAAATACATTTTTTCCCTAAGTTTTAACCAGATACCTAGAATCGCCTTTCTTACGAGATGGTCTGTAAATGTTTTATCAATTTTATACTTATCATAGCAAATATAAGCATACCATCCAAAATAGTGGTTTTTGATTGATTCAAATGGTGGTGGTGGTGGTGAAGATGATAGCTCGGGTGATAGAATATTACTAGTTTGGAACCCAGCCCCGAATAAGGTAATGGCTTCTTCCTTCAGCATTAAAAAATTGAATAACCTGATCAAGACCAATGAGGTTCTGAGACATATCAAATGGGCCTAAAGGAGGCAAGAAGCCTAAACTGGCCTGCTGAAGTCTCTGGCAATCCTGCAAAGGGGACACTTGCTTTTTCTGACATTTGTGTTAACATGAGCCCTGTCCAGGAGTTCCCATTCCTTTGAATGAATTTTTTTTCCCTATTGTATGGATGTGAATTCAAAGGGAATTTGAAATTTCCCACTAAAGTGATTTGTTGACTCCTTTTGCCTCTCAGTTTTGTACCGATTTTTTAAATGTTGTCATCTGCCACCTCACAATTTCTTGTAATAAAGAGCCATTACCAGCTGCAAATATTTCAGATAAAGAGATAAATAAATAGCACAAACCTTTTTCATTAACCTGGTGCTCTAAACCTCAGGCATGTACTTTATTTATAGATCTGACTGGTCAAGTAAGAATCGAGAAAACTGGCAACTGAGAACACGGAAAGAACTTTAGGAACTTCCTAGGAAATGCAGTAAAGGGAATCTTAGAATCTTCTACCTCCCTCCACACAGACATGTTTATTTATACAAGCCTTTTCCATATTTGATCAGAATTTATGGCCTCCCGAGATGAGGTGGAGTCCCATGTTGAAGAGTTCATCAGCACTGATTTCTTGCCCAACACTATTTGGTTTCATGGGAAATCACAAAGTAGGGTGAAGCTATTTCTGCTGTGCCTTCCCCGTCTGCACTAAACTAACATGGCTTGTTGAGCGGATGTATGATCTACAAGAACCCACAGGCAAAAGAATGGCTCAGAAAAGTCTAAGACATGTAGAATAAGTGAATAAAGCCAT
>CAOLHI010006805.1:0-23303 GCA_948474755.1 Ctenosaura bakeri
AATTCTAGACATAGATTTGTGTCTGTCTGAAAAAAAAGTATATCCGTCTAATTGTCCATTCTTATATTTCCAAATGTCATGTAACTCTAAATCATCCATCATATGGAAAAAACTTTTGGGTAGTTTTCCATTATTTCGCGGCATCAGTTTTTGTGTTGTCCTGTCCACTGTAGGATTCACTATTCTGTTAAAGTCTCCAAGAAACACCACACTTGAGTTGCCTATATCCTGTACATACCTTTGTATTTCAGCATTTATTTTAGGGAAGAATTCCCCTTTAGCTCCATTAGGTGCATATATTCCTACTATTAATATCTTGTCTTGTTTTGTATCAATTTCTACCGCAAGATAACGTCCATTTTTATCTTGAAATTTTATTTGCGCACCATATTTTGAATTCACATATATCAGAACGCCTCTTTTCTTCTGATCAGTTGTAGCCGCAAAGCAACTACTTAGTTTGGGATTCCGTACATATTTCAAATCTTGAGTTCTTATCTGGACTTCTTGTAAGCAAATTACATCCAATTTTTGCTTTTCCAGATGATGGAAAATTTGTCTTCTTTTATATTCCAAGTTAAATCCTTTAATGTTCCAAGTATATATTTTGAGCCCCATTTTTTCTATTTTATTAATTAAATTTATGCAATCCTATCCTATTTTTACTGCAATGTCTCTCCTGCAAGTTTTCCTTCCTCTTCCATTTCTTGCTCTGAATCCAATGCTTGTCTGGTTAAGTCTTCCACCTCTTCTTCTTGCCTCTGTATTTCTCTTCCTTCTTTTTCTTCTTCCAAAATTTGTTGTTCATTGTCTCTCTTTTTTTTCAATATGTCAATCTGTACCTGCTCTGCTTTGTCTTTTCCCTCTTTCCCTGGTGCTTCTTCACTCCTCCATCTTTCCCCACTCTCTCTATGACTCCCTCTCTCTTTCTCCATGTGTCTGTCTTTATTCATTCCTCCGTTTTCCTTCTCATCTGTTGTGTTGCTCTTGTCCCTCCCTCACATTTTCTGCAGCTGTTTTCCTTTCCCCTTGAGTGTCTGCATCATGAAGCAGTGTGCCAGGAGGTTCCGCTTTCTGCTCTTTTGTCTCTCCTCCTCCTGTTCTTTGCTGTCTGCCTTACTTATCTTAGTAGAAAGAAGAAACATTACTGAGCTTGGGACCTTCCTAGTCCTCTGAAACTAGGTGTCTGACATCTCCCCTCCCAATGGCTGCAGCAGCCTATTTCTGAGACTGCTATATATAAGCCATGTGGATGGATTTTATTCAGTGTCCTTGTGTGAGTTTTTTTTGTGAGTAAGAGTGGATGCCTTAGCTACTTGGAACCATAACTAAGACTATTTCTGCCCTATACTATTACAGGGCTATTATTCCATTTTCAACCTCCTGTGGAATCTTGGGCTTTGCAGTTTAGGGAGAAGCATTTAGAATTCTCAGCAAGGCAGATCTTTGGCCTCAGTAGTAAACTACACACCCCAGAATTCCACAGGATGTTGAAAGTGGAATAACAGTAATACAACAGTGGAGTGCGGAAAGGCCCTAAAAGAGGTGGGGAGCTGCTTGTTGTTTAGTCATTTTGTAGAGGCAACCATATAACTGTTGAGAGTATAAACTGGTAATATGGTAAACTAAGTTTTTAGACAGGGTATTTGCAATCAACACTTCATATTCTGTCTAAAGGAGTACGACAATCTTTGCTATAAAATTCTATTAGTCCGCAAACCATGTTGGTACAGAGCATGGCAAAGTTACATTTTATTTTTTTTGCTGTTGCTCCCAGAGTCCCTTGGCACTTGTAGCCACTAATCCCAAAAGCACAAAAATTCTCAAGCAATGATTAAATATGGGATGTTCTAGTAGAGCTCTGGGTCATCTGTTGGAGATGGGCAAGGTTTTCTGATTCCCAGCTGTTTTACAAAAGGTAAGGCCCATCTAGTGGGGCATGTGAGCAATCCTTTCCAGTGGTTGGTCCCAGACTATGGAATTCCTTCTCAGTGGAAGGCTAGTCTAGTCTCTTCTCCTTTCACTGGCAGTTGAAGAGCATTTTCATTTCAACAAACACTTGCTGTTACCCTGTTTACTGGGGGTTCCGTGAGGGACACCTAAATGCGCTCACAATTAAACAAGTTGGGGAAGTTAGTCAAAGAGCACAAGCTAGCAATACGAGAGGCAGGGCAACACAGTGGAATCTTTTACCCAATGTCTATGGGGTCAGGCCAAGCCAAGGAGCACACCAGAGTTTAAGAATAATTGTGATATTTATTAAATACAGACAAACAGTGTATGCAACATACGCACTCAGAAACCTATAGAAAATAAAGGTTGGAGAGGTACAGAGGGATTTTTGAGAGGGATTGTTGAATTGGGTGATACGACACCTGTCCTGAAACCTGGATAGGTCGCTGCGAAGGTCCGAAGTTGCACAGTCTCAGCCAATATGACTGAGGGGAAGGCTCGCCAAGCAAAGTGGCGGCAAGACAGGATGGAACACAGGAGCGATCCAAGGAAGGTCTCGGAATCAGGGGTTTTTATAGGGAGAAATGTAACCGCAGGCTATTCTGTACTTGAAGAAAACAATGAGTTTTGGGCACGAGACAAAGCTTTGGGAAAGGTCAAACTTTACCATGATTGAGTTAAGTCCGAATTGACAATGGAGTAGCCAGTATGCAGATACACAGTGCTTGACATTTGAGTATCCAACCTGTCAAGTTGCCTGCTCAGGGCAGGGAGTTCTTTGTAAGCAGCGTGCATACATAATTGAGTGTTTTCAGGGAGGTCTTCTAAAGCGGTGATCTGGCTATTTCTGGCCTGCCTGTATTGTGTTGGGATATTGCAGCATTTAGTGGCTGAGCCTAGCTCTGTGCTTGTCCAAGGGCCTCACAAACACAAGGAGAGGGGTGGAGGAAGAGAGCCAAATTATTGATATCAAAATGGTATCTATGTCACCTTAAGTGCGGCCCAGCCATGGCAGTAACATTGCAGATTATTTGGATGTTCAGAAATGGGTTTTTAGAAGTGTGCATATGGTGGATTTTTCCTCTTGATTGTTACGTCTTTTGAATTATACTATCTTACATTTGAAGAAGTTGACTAATTCAATTATCTTTTTAATTTTTGCATGATCAGATTTTTGATTGTATCTGATTTTTAACTTTGTTATAAGCCTCCTTAACTCTTCTATGAGTCGAATATTAAATAAACCAACCAACAAATAATAGGAAAACCAAATTGCACTTCAACTCCAATCTTAATGCTGAGATGTTGCTCAAAACAAACTGCTGGGCTAAGAATCCTTCATTTCTGTTTATGTGTTTGGTGCTCCTGGCTTCAGATGGAGGATGTCAGAGTTCTAGTATCCCACAAACCTGAAGTCTGTCTACTTCTGCTATAATGCATCAGACAGGACCTCTTTAAAACAACTCTAAAAGTTCAGATGTTTTATTGCTGTTGTTGCTAATTGCTGTCAAGTCAGCTTTGACTTATGCTCACTCTATAAATGCCAGTCCTCCAAGACATTCTGTTATTAACAGCCTTGTTAAAATCTCACAAACTCAGGGCCATGGCTTCCTTCATTGGGTCTATCCATCTGCAATACAGTCTTCCTCTTTTCTTACTGCCTTCTACTAGCTTAGCATTATTCTCTTCTCAAGTGAGTTGTGTTGTTTTCATGATAGAAGTTTGATTAATGACCTGAATTTATTTAGTCCAGCTAAAATGGTCATGTCTATGGAGCAAAACTGTAGGGGTCCTGTAGGGCTCAAAGTTCAGGAAGCCAAAGCCAGTGGCCAAAGGGAGGCTTGAGAAGATAAGCTGATTAGACAGAAGAGTAGGCACTAGGATTGAATCTTTATAGAACCACACGGGACTGAGGTAACTGATAGATTCTGTAATGTAACCAAGACAGTACGTCTGGGCAGTGATGTGTTTAAGTCTTTTACTCCAAGTCTCAAGTCAAGTCTCAAGTCTTTGCAAGATACTTTCAAGTCAAGTCTCAAATTTGGGAGCAAACTTTACCTCAACCTATATTCCAGAATTTCTGAACAGAGTCAATAAAGTAAGTGTTAACTATGTAAGTAGAATCAGCCCTCCACTTTTATGATTTTGCCATCTGCAGTTTTGGAAGTAGGGAATAGGATCCTTCGTACTTCCCATTTGCAAAGCTGGAGGCTTTTTCAGAAGTGGGGAATAGGATCCTTCTTACTCCCAACCACCGAAGCTTCAACAGCTTTAGAAGGAAGGATCCTTCCTCCTCAAGACCACTGCCTAACACATTTTCTGTTTCCCTCTGAGATACACACCTTGCACTCTGGGCATGAGTCTTGCCTTCTGCACTTAAGAAAAGTTTTAAAAAGCTCCTCCTACATGTAGAGGGGACAAGCTGCTGAGCAGACCTCAACCCCACTTCAAGCCCATTGCCTAACTCATTTGCTGTTCCCTTTAAGAAATGCATCCACACTTTGGGCTTGGGACAGATCATCATGTGACCAATAAGTTGCAAGGTTTCTGGATGAATGTGTCATGTTATTGAACCAAAAGCAGCAAGTTGATCGCTAAAAATATGAATGCCTTAAGTCAAGTCAAGTCAGTGTATAATTTTTGCAGAGTTGAGTCATTGAAGTGTCTTAAGTTTGACTTGAGTCCCAGTCAATTGACTTAAGTCTACATCACCGCCTCTGGGTAATATCTCAGTGTGTAACCCTGCATTTTGCCTTGGTGGTGCAGAAGGGGAGAAGTTGGAGCTTGACTTTGGCAAGTCTCAACTGAAGGCCTCACTATTTTACAGTAACATATTTCTTGAAAGGGAAAAAAAAAGCCTTTTTCAAACAAAATGTTTCTATTTCTAGAAGATGCTTTACATTTGTTATCCAGGCACTCTTGCGTGCTTACCTTCCTTGGTTCATTATTATAACCCTAATGAAAATTGGCAGTGTTATAATTAAGGAATCAGTAGCATCTTATTGGACATCCTCAACAAAACGCAAGCCTTGTGATTTCTTTCCCTGGCCCATGTCTTAAAATGCTAAGTAACAACCTAAACAGCTTAAAGGAAGAGCAATTATTTGTCTGCTAACAGTGCATGCCATTCTGACTTGGGGGCTGATTAAAAAGAAGTGCATGCTAGAACATTAGCTGCAACAATGAATCATCCTTAGGCAGATTTTGCAAACTCTTCAGCCTAATATGGTTGTGTCAGCAAGCCACCAAGTTTTCTTAGACATGTTCATCTTTTGTGATCAATACCAACACAGCATGCCAGATGAGTGAGTGGGTAAAACAGCAAACACAGGTAATAGGCCTCTATTTGCATATTTCATACACAGCAAAAATCTCTGAGCAGGCATAAATGTCATGAATGAAGCACTTTGATTCCATATAGGATCCTTCCTTTATTTTTACCCTTGTTGTTACGTACTTTCAAGTTGGCTCTGACTGATGGCAGCCCTATCATAGGGTTTTCCTGACAAGATTTATTCAGGGAAGAATTATGGTACTATTGCCACCTCCCAAGACTGAGGGTGTGTGCATGCCCAAGCCCGGTAGGCTTCCATGGCTGAACAAGGATTCAAACCGTGGTCTCCCAGAATCCTAGTTCAGCCCTCGGACAACTGCATCATTCTGACTCCTTCCCTTACCATTGAAAATTGCTTGTGTGTATATTAAAAATTCCAATTCAGGAGGTAAGAATGTCCTCCCCATTTCAGCTTAGCATGAATAAATATATACATTTCCCCCAAAAAGCAATTAAGAAAGAGGACATAAAATCTCTTCTCAGGAAAAAAGTTTGAACCAAAACATCACTTGGTAAGTGGCTATTACATAATATAATTATAGGGCAGTGGCTAATATTCCTTTCCCTAGCAAAGTGTTCAGATAGATGGTGGCATATCAGATTCAATCTAGATGAAATGGATTTTCTAATTCTATTTCAAGAAGGATTTAGGTGCAAAACTGATAGATTAGCCAGTGAGAGATGAGAGAGCACTACCCCGCTGAGGCTGATGGTCATCTCAATACCTTTCAATACTTGTCATCTATACTGTCTTTTTAGAGAGACCAAGTTGTGTCCAGTGTAAGTGATACAGTTTTGTAGTGGTTCTGGACACGCTAGGAAGGCTGTTTCCAGAATGTGGTTGAAGGACTTTTTCTCAGCTCTCTGCCATTTATGTAGTGAGAAAGATTCCATCCTATTTTCCTGTGCTATTCCATGTTACATGAATTGTTGAAGGATGTCAGTAGGAGATTTAGATCGTAGTTTCATCAATATTCACATATTACCCAACCACCTTGGATCACATTGGAGACAAAGGCACAATATAAATTTAATAAATAAAAAATTCTCTCTTTTTTACCATATCAGGTGAAGCAGTGAAAGTGCTCAAATGGTGCCACAATGCAGATAAGATTTGACTATATGGTGATGTAGCTGAGTGGTTCTGACTGGTTGGAATCATACAGAATTGAAACACTTTTGGTAAAAGAAATTATGCACAACCAGCAGCAAGTGGGGGCCAATGGCAGTGAACATGCTTGGAAAAAGGGCAGAGAACAGGAGGCTTTTAAGAACCTTTTTGCATCCCTGAAATAGTGATTTTCCATGTTTAAAACTGACCCTCAGTTTTGAAACTTGCCTACCACTAAGTCTGTACTTGTTTCATTGCAGCAACATAGGTGGGAAATTAAGATTCATTTCCCCATATCAATTTTCATAGTAAAATATACAGAAGGTGTATCTCATACATATATCTTAATCATAGGCACATGAAAAAACTTGATCATATTGATAAGAGAATGACATAAAAATTCTGTGTCCAAGTCTTACTTAAAATGTCCTCACACAAAAAAAGCTTTTGAGAATAACTAGAGTCATTTGCAAACAATAAAGTAACTTTCCTTTAACTTTTGAAAGGTAATTCTGTTATTTCTGAAATGTCATTTCATCTGCACCCTTGTTACTCTTCCCCAAAGTGACTATTTGCAAGTAACTTTGTTGCGTGTAACTTGCTGCCTCCAAGTTCTGGTTTCTCTTACTTAATTTAAACACATTAGAAACTATAGGCTGTTGTGGGTTTTCCAGATTTTGAGGCCGTGTTCTATTAGTATTTTCTCCTGATGTTTCGCCTGCATCTGTGGCTAGCATCTTCAGAGGATATCCTCTGAAGATACCAGCCATAGATGCAGGTGAAACATCAGGAGAAAATGCTAATAGAACACGGCCTCAAAAACCCAAAAAACCCACAACAACCTATGGATTCCAGTCGTGAAAGCCTTTGACTTTACACATTAGAAACTGTTATTGAATTAGGCATCATACAGTTTCTACAGCAATTCAGTGTTAGATTAACAACCCTGAAACTACAGAAATTTTAGACGTACATATAATCCTCCTCAGAGAATTGGCCCCAGGAGCAACCCCGTCTGATTTCCAACAGAATCTGGCTATGTAAGAGTACTAAATGGTTAGCCCTCTTTACAGATGTCCCTTCTTCTTCCTTCCCAAATGGTTTTTAAGAATGCTGTGTGGCTAGTCTCTGTTGACAACCATGAAGTTATTTCATGTGGCTCCCCGCCCCTTCCCATCTTCTAAAAGCAGAATAAATGGTTAACTGGATGAGCATGCCAAAAGCTTTGCAGAAGTGATTATGGTTAGGGTATTTCTGAAACATGGGTGGGTGTGGGGGGAGGTGAGAAGAAAAACAAAGCTGGTTTGGAGTTAGGTATGTTTGTCAGAGGAAGAAAGGCATAGAACAGGGCTTTCCAAAGGGTGTGCCGTGACACATTAGTGTGTTGCCTGAAGTGTGTAGGTATGTCACCTACAATCTTGGAAATGTATGTTATTATTTATAAATCATATATTTTAAAAAATATATGAAAAGTTTTTATGAGATATGTTATTGGAATTTATGTATGTGTCTGTATGTCTTATAAGGGGTTAGTTTAACCTCCGGTTTGCTAGTAAAATTTAATTACTGTGTCGCAAAATGATGCATGTCTAGAAAGTGTGTCACCAACATGAAAAGTCTGGCAAACTCTGGCATAGAGAACCAGACCTTTCCCTAGAGCAAACCCTCCCCTCTACAGCATTTCCTGTAGGTTAGTGTTTGTGTGAGCACCCTTGAAGTATAAGATGCAAAGGCTCCTTCTCCATCTCTCCCCTGAAGCCCACGTCACATTTCTCCTTGCCTCCAGCCAATATTTGCTAGTGGAATTCAGAACAGGATTCAGACAGATTAATTTAGGTAGTAGTATCAGTAGTCTGTGGATTGGGATCGAATACTGGTGCCAGAAGGTTGACCCTGCATCAGTGTGGCAGATTGGATTGTTAATCGTGCAGCTATGCACTGAATGGCAATGGACGAAGCGCACATCTTAAGCATGGCTTAGGTGGCTGCTTTATGAATCAGTTTTTAGAGAAGACCTATCAATTTAGTCCAGATTCCCAGTGTTTCTTCTTTAACTGGCACTCTGGGTGAGGAATTCAATTTGCAGGGCCATATACACATAAAGCCTGCCTAAACAGATTATCATTTGTCTATATCATCCTTGCTCCGTATGGCCCTCTGGTATCAATTATATCCACAAACAGTTTAAGAAGACTGTTTCCAAAATGCTTTACTATTAAAAGACTAAACAGTATCTGCATCCCCCTTTCAGTAACTTTTTTAAAAACCTTAACAGATTATTTTGGCTCAAATAGTTGATAGCAAGGAATTATGAACAGATATTTTCACAGATATTATGTGTTGCTCAATGTTCTTTTTAAAAGTCTTGTGTATTATGGGCTTTATAAATGCTTTCTATGTTGCCATTAGAATTTGTGGTGGCTTTATAAAATATTTCTTTTCTTGAAAAACAAAAAAGCACCTAACATAAATGTAGAAAATTGTCTTTCAGATTCCTATTTCCAATTGGAATGACAATGGTGACATCTGCTGTTTATGGAAGGAAACTGTTAGACTAGTGACTGCAAATCTTAAAAACAATTAAATTTTGTTGTCTAATACACAGTGGCTTGGGAAAATGACTCCAGTAATATTTATGTAATATTTGCACCATCCAGAATGCTTGGAGCAAATAATGGCACTGCAGCCCATGAAGTAAAGATTTCCAGAGAAAATTATTAAAATATAAAGCATCACAAACATAAAATCCTATTACAGCAACCATCCACCAGCCAAATACCTGTTGAAAGTATATTATTAGGAGAAGAAAATTCTGCTAATAAACCAGTATGCTTATAAACAAGTACTAAAACAAAACACCAGACAGGGTAAAATTTACATGCAACATCTTGTAAATGCTATACTCTATATAAAATATATTTTATAGAATTACTATATAATTGTATATAATATTGTTGTACCCAGCAGCCCTAACTAGCATAGTCAATTGAGAAGGATGATGGGAGCTCCAATTGTACCACATCTGGAGGGTTGCATGACTCCTGACCCTGTCCAAAGAGCATGCTTAGACTTGTTAGAACCTCTGTCCACTAGATGGCAACAAGTATTCAGAATGATGTGGAGCTTCACATGCACAATGTCTTGTTCCATCATGTTATTTCCAGTTAAAAGAACAGGCAGAGAAAGATCCTTTATGCAAGACCTGCAGAAGTTGCTTTCTTGATGCTGTCTCCGGTTGACATCCTTCTCCTCTCCAAAGACAAACATCAGGGTTTTTTTTTTAACAAAAAATAAAAAGGCAGAAATTCCCAAGTTCTTCTCTAGCCTTAAGCCTCAAATAGCCTCAAATGCCATTGTTTAATAGAAAAATGATATAAGAACATAGATACGTACACGCATATGTTTACAGTCTCAGTGGGGTTTCCTGTCTTTCTGGCTCAGCAGATGATATATTTATATACTACCTTTCAGAAGAAGTTTTCAAAGCAGTTTTGTAGCTCAGGGTAACTTTACAGATAATTTTGAATGAAGTTTTAACCTTTTCTCCAAGGCTGGAGTTTGACATGTAGCTGTCGGCCTCAGCAGCTGAGCAAAGAATCATTCTTTTTTTTAAAAAATTATATTAATGTTTAATAGTTTTTGAGCCAACTTTTATGACAGAGTATCCTTCCATGGTGTTTTACTGTAGTCAGTTACAATCTATGAAATCCCATTAAAAATAACATTAAAACATAAGTTCACACAGAAACACAACCGCACATAAATCAATAGATCAAATGAAACTGTAAGTTTTTTGGGAGGGAAAAAAAAGATCTTCCAATAAAAACAACTTTGAAACAGCAGCAGCAGTAAAAAAAAGTTGCATCCCCACAGTCATTCAGAAGCTGACTAGAATAAAAATGTATTTTGGTATCACATTAAGAGTAACAAAGAGGAGGGCAAATGTATTTCCCTGCAGACGGTACTTCAGAAATGGAGTGGAGAGAGGGGCCTTTGGAATCTTCAGCCAGAGATTTCTCCTCTGGTGCCTCTGACCAAACTACACAAACTGCAGGAGGATTCCACAGGATCCATCCATGGCACCTAAACTGGAATCACAGCAGTATGATTGTGTATTGTCAAGGGGCCCCAGGAGTGGGCAAAGTGTAGCCCTCCAGAAAAGCTTGGACTGCAACTCTCAACATTCCTTACAATTGGCAATTCTAGCAGGGGCTGCTGGGAATGATAGTCCAAGACGGCTGCAGAATCGCCACCTCTATTGTAGGACCCATGAAATCTGTTGTCAATCTGTGTCAAGAGCACACACCTAAATGCTTATTATACAGGTTTGTTGTCTCCAATGGACCGGTATCAATAGAATGCACACAAGCATATATCCCAATACAAATTCCATCAAAGGTAGCATAGTGTCATTCTAAAGCAGCTAAGCTCAGGTGCAAATCAAGATGTGTATTCCAGTATGGATGTTTCATCTGCTGTGTATACACTCAGAGAGGCATCCAGTCCCACAATTCAACAAAAGCAATGCCACAGAGATAGGCTATCTATTTACTTTGGGCTCAGCTCTGTATGTGAGGAAGTCAAACCTGATGAGTCGAAGCATAAAAGTGGCCCTACCCAGCTTTAAAGATCAGTTGCTGCCTGGCAGACCTTCCTTTTGCCCAGCAAATCTATGGAGCAACAAAGCAAGAGAAATAAGATGGCCCATCAGCAGCACCACCCTAGAGTTCGGAATGAGTCTGATGCTTGACATTGACCAGCAGCTCAATGGGACCCTGTTTGCTGAGACCAAGAGACCAACTAGCTCCGATCCCAGAGATCCATATTTGGAGTTCCTGACATTTTATTTCTGAAAAAAAAAAAATGAAATTGGGAGGTATGATTTAAATCAAAGTTGTAGTATAGGGAAGATGCTTTGATTCATCAGTAGAATCCAAATCACTCTCCTTATTCCTAGTTCTGTAAGTTGCAGTGGGAAATCTATAGGTTTAAAGACTTCAACAAATAGCAACTTCTGGTCCAAGCCAGGGGTGAGGCACCCTGCCATTTCAGTGTGAGATGCTCCACCCCTCCATATACCACGTGGACCATAGATTATCCCTGACTGATGGCTGATGCTTCAGAAACAAAGAGACTGAAGCTTCAAAGACAAAACTCCCATATTACATCTACTGTGATCATAAACCAGTGGCCCATTCACACTGGAGAATTATAGCACTATTATTCCACGTTAACTGCCATGGTTCAAGCCTATGGAATCCTAGGATTCACAGCTTGGTCAGAGGCAACAGAGAAGCTCCCTGGCTGGGACTTCTAAATGTCACTTCCTCAACTGATGATCTCACAATTCGATAAAACAGAACCATGGCAGTTAAACTGGAATGATAGCGCTATCATTCTGTAGTGTGAATGGGCCGCAAGTTAGCCAAAACAATTTTCTCACATCCAAAGTGAAAATAATCGTACTGGGGGACTCAGAGCACATACACTCAAGGTATATTCTTTCTTGGAAGGCAACCAGGTTCCACTAGCTAACCTTTACATCTCCCCTGACAATGCAAGACTAGGCAGGAGCTCCCTTCCAGGTTGCTACACACAGAAGAACAAGAAGGGATGCTGCCTTTTGCAAAAGATTAAACATTTAACAAGGCAATGGGAAAATACAATCAACTTCTCCTTCCTGATTGTAAATCCATCACACCTCTGAGCTCCTGGGATACCATAAGAGCATCTAGTAAAATATCATCCTCCACTGCTCCCTCTAGCAGAACAGCTGCTCTTGGTGAATTATACTACTGCCTGCTGTCCCATCCACCAAAAGAGACCACTCTGCAGTGTGTGCGGGTAGCTGCAGAGTGCAAACAAGAGATATTTGATCTTGGGATGGAGCATAGGTAGTGTCACCAAGAGCTCTGCTTATTCTTCATCTCATCTGTAATTATAATTCTATTCTCAAAATGCTACTGCCTGACTTGGGGTACAATATGCTAATGTGAAAGACTGGTGAGCAAATCAAATAATCTGGTGCAAGGGTAAATCCTTGCATCAAACTTGAGATGAAGGCATCTTTGAGGACAACACAGAAGATATGGTGAAGGTCATAAGGCTCACTGAGGAAGTTTGGTGCAAGGATTTTTATTTCTCCAATGCTTGCATTTACCTTTTGCCCTTTTCCTCTTGTATTGTTATGTTTGGAAGAGGTAGACTCTTTTGTTTATTTTATAATTTTACTTTGATACTTAATCCAAGGGAAACTGCCAAATTCTTCTTCCTCTTGTTGTTCTTTCCTTGTACCTTGTTCATTAGAATTGTAGTTGTTAGGACTCTGCCGGCCCATTTAGTCTGACAGAAACCTTTTCTCAGCTGTTTCCAAGGCTCTCAATCTGAAGCTACTGCTAAGTATAGAGTAACATATTTCATGAGGGGATGTTGAAATTAGACCCTGCTCTTTCTTTCTTCAATATTTGCACAATTTATTTTTGCATGACATTGGGAAAAGGGGAAACTATGTGGGGCTCAACTACCTGACATGTTGAATAGCAATTAAAACCAAAACCAAAACCCGGGATGGTAGTGCTACAACAATGCATAGTGTGCATACTAGAAGACGCCCTCCCTTTGACTTTGCCATACTTAGGTTACAACTTGGCATCAAAATGCATTTTGTTGGCTTCGTTACCACTTAATGTATTTGAGATAGTCAACCTCGTAAGATTGCAAAATTTATTTAATGCGAAAAGTCAAAGGGGTAGGTCAATACTTCTGCAAGGCACCGTATATCTAGATTTGCTGTCAGCTAATGAAAATAACTTTCAAATAAGCCTTTGCCATCCAATGCTATGCCATTTCTTGTATTCCATCCTTCATGTCTGATCAGAGTTTCTTCTTTATGGAGTGTGGCCTCTATAAGCCTCTCGTTCTGATGTCTGCAAGGCACTGTTTTGTTCTGCTCCGCTTTTTTAATTAATTAATTAATAAGTTAATTTTTATTTATTTCATTGTATTTCTAAGCTGTCTTTCTCCCAAAATTGGGACCCAAGCCGGCTTCCAACAATAAATATACATTAAAATCATTAAATACATTGGAAACATTAAAAACAATTAAAAACATTAAACAAATATAAAATCTTACTTACATCTAAATACTTAAAAGGATATTAGGATAAAAGGATATTCCAATATAACCATTAATAAATAAAGCTGCCCATCTTACATGAAAGCCTGTATGAAGAGAAAAGTTTTTGCCTGTCAGTGAAATGAGAGGAGGGAGGGGGCCTGTTTAGCCTCCTGTGGAAGAGAGTTCCACAGGATAGGAGCAGCCACTGAGAAAGCTCTCTCCTGTGTCCTCACTAGGTGAGTCTGGGATGGTGGTAGGACAGAGAGAAAGCCTTCCCCAGCATTTAGATTTCCACAATTCCAGTCAAACAGTCTAACTACTACGTACTCCTACCTTTCATTACAAAGAGGAGCAGGACTGTAGTACCTGTCAGTACAAAGAGCAGAAGAAATCATCCAGAGAAACATGCCACTCACTCCAGACAGTCTGATTAGTAATTTATTTATTATATTTGTATGCTGCCTTTCTCCCAGGGCAGCTTTCAACAATAAATTCGACGTTAAAAACAATTAAGACAGTTAAAACATTAAAAATGTATAAAATTATAAAAAACTAAAATAGTATTCAGTTTTTAAAACAACTTTATAATTAGATAAAGCTCCCTGGCTTATATAAAAGCCTGCTTAAAAAGAAATGTTTTAGGCTGCTGGCAGAAGGACAGCAGGGAGGGGGGCTAACCAAGCCTCCTGTGGAAGAGTGTTCCACAGGGTGGGAGCCGCCACTTAGAAGACTCTCTCTCGTGTGTTCATCAGGAAAGCCTGGGATGGTCGTGGGACCAAGATAAAGCCTTCCCAGCAGATCTTAAGGTTCTAACTGGCTTGTACAGGGAGATACGGTCTTTCAAATAACCTGGACCGAGGGCATTTAGGCCTTTATAGATCATAACCAGCACTTTGAATTGTGCCCAGAAATGAACAGGTAGCCAGTGGAGGTGTTTTGGCTTTGTTTTGTTTTCTGAGTTCTTAAAAGAGTTTGGATATGTTATGATGTGACTCACTGAAACAAAACATTAATGCTTGGGAAGGTGGAAAGCAGTAAGAAAAGAGAGCACACTACAAGTGGATTGCCTTAAGGCAGCCACAGCCCTTACTTTGGAAGACCTGAGCAAGGCATTTCATGATTGGAGCTCTTGGAGATCTCTCATTCATAGGATTGCCTCAGTTGAAGTCAACTTGATGGCAAATAACAACAGCAGTAACTCAAAAGAGACAGATATACTACAGAAAAAAGGAGAACAATTATTTGACCATAATGTCATGTAGATGCTCCCAGAAAAGAGTAGGACTTTCAGAGCAAAGGCCTACTGTGGAAATATACTTCTGAGATTTCAGCAGGCATTGCTCATGCTCCTTTAAGCATTTCTTTGCAGCAACAAAGTATGTACATTTGCTTTATAATCAACAACAGCAAATGTAATCTGAGATTCTCAAGAACTTGAATTTTTCATGCAGATCAAGTCATGAAGAAACCCATGTTATGTTTGGATATGTTGTTCTGCACCTTCTACTTGTTTCTCACTTATAGAAACCCTATCACAGGGTTTCCTTGGCAAGATTTGTCCAGATAGGGTTTGCCATTACCATTCTCTTAGGCTGCTGAGAAAATGTGACTTTCTCAAGTCACCCAGTGGGTTTCCATGGCCAGGCAGGTTCAAACCCTGGTCTCCTGGAGTTCTAGCCCAGCATTCAAACCAGTACATCACATAGATGGGTATACAGATATGATAATTGTTTATTTTCTTTCTCACCATCTGGTTTCTGCATCTCAAATACTGAGAAATATATCTTCTGTTTTTCAGCCACCGTCATGTTCCTAAGAAATAGATGATTTCAGTGACCTCATCTCTCTCACATCCAGATGTGGGGAAAATGTTGGTTGAGAAATTCCTTTGAGATTACCCAGTATGGAACTTCCTACTGTGAAAGACTCCAAGAGAAAGAATGGCTGTTACAAAGCAATGCTGTAGAGATTTCAAGGCACTCCTCCTCTCTCTCCACCTCTACCCCACCTACTATAGGAGGCAATGAACCTCTTTAGCAGTTAAGGGTGATGTGCAAAGCTGCAGGGGATGAATGAATGCCAAGATTTTCAGCAAAGGCTGATTTTACTGCCAGCAGACTTAAAAAAAAAATTCTGCCGTTTATATTAATAAGGCTGGATGTTATTGCATGTCAGGATTTATTATGATTTATACAGTATTCCTTACCCAGTGCATAATAAAAACTACTTGGCTCTCAAGTCCAATAACTAACATATGATAGTAGCTTTATCTTCAATATTTAACATGACCAGAAACTCTATATCATCTTTGATGACATTTTGCCACAGCATTTTTTCTTTCACCTGTATTTTAGATTGCTTGAATTACCACAGAACTATTTTTTTTCAAAGGTCACAGAGGGAACATCCAAAATAAAAATAAAAAATCACTGTCTTATACTTGAAAATGTTGGCAGGAGCTAATGTTTAAGGACAATTAATTAAAAGAACACACCGAAGCAAAAGTATTCCTTGTTCAGTATCAAAAGCCATATTCTTACAATTAAGAAGTTCTATATTTAACAACAGTGTCAGATAGAACATTTTTAAAAAGCACTTTACCATAATGTTGTTGTGTTTTTTTTTGTAGTGGTAATGATTCTTAAACTCCTTTATTGAACCTCCAGTGGCCCAGTCTGCATTATTTTTTCCAGATGATTCCTGAAACTGCAATGAAAATAACAGAGGAAATTCTGGAAAACCCTTTTTCTCAGGAATTAATACTAAATTAAAATCATAGCACAGATAAGGGCACAGATACTTATTTCAGAATTTCAACTGCATCTTCCACAACCCATGATGATAAATAGCAGTACTAACCCATCAGGGCTGTTTTCAATATTGACAATATTTAAAAATATAATCTTATACATATCTTTTCATCAAAAAGTGTAGTTAAATTCAATGGGACTTACTCCCTGCTCTGATAAAACTGTACAAGATTACAGCTTGACTGCTTTAATTCCACCAGATATCCCAACAGGTATTCTGCAGTCATCGTGTATCACAACATCTGCTGTATTTCTTCTCCGATGACTCTTCTACCAGTCTCAGCAAGTACAGTTCTGGTTTCCTTTGCACATTAATTTTCAGTCTTTTTCTTAGCACCAAATATACTTGATTCCAGAATTTTTTGGCCTTCTCACCTGTCCACCCCATGTGGTAAAAAGATTTCATGTACTGTTCATGCTTCCAACATCTGTTAGGTGTGTCTGTGCATTTTGGTCAGCTTTTCTGACCAATCAATACATCATTTTATAAAAAATCTCTTTTAAATCATAACATACTGTACTCCTTCTGATCACATTCTCTGCCATTGTTCCAGCAATATGCCCAATATTTTGTGCCCTTTCTTGCCATACATTCTTTCACCACCTCTTCTTCCATGTCTAATTTTAACAAAAGTTTATTCATCTTCCCAAGCTAATGCTGATCATCTGAATACAGCTCTTTCTGAAATTCAGTTACAGTCAATTCAAAATCATACATTATTTTATCTATTTTGTATTTTTCCACTATTTGTCTATATGAAACCATTGAAACCATACCCCTCCAATGTTATTTTTTCAATAAATTGAAAAAATTTTCAGTCAATTGGAAAAAAAATAAATTTCCATATTAAATTGATTTTCAAGTATTGATTTTTTTTTATGTCAGCAGCTTCCACTGATTCATCTTCAGTCTCATCACTTTGTTCTTTTCTTTGTTCTTCTGTTTCACAGGCAGGTCTCAGTTTATATCAGGGTTGCATTTGTGGACTCATGATGTAAACTGAGACTAACATAACAAGGAGAGTTGGTTCCAAACGGAGTCATTGGAGACCACAGAGGAGGTGTTCCGATGGAAGTAGTGATTTTATTCAACTCATCTACCAGTTTTAAAGAACTTTAACACAAAACATCAGAACTTGCCTTTCTCAGACTAGAGTAATGAGGAGCTGCTCCCTAGAGGAACCAGATCAGGGCTGCAAATGCTGCTCCCAAGGGGGCTTCTCTTGGAGGAGCTGGCTTTAGGTGATAGTTCCTCTTAGGCTTTAGGTGATAGTTCCTCTTCAGAGGACCATACAGACAGAGAGGAAGTGGTAAGAACTATTCTCTTCTGCTGTGGCTCCTCCAACAGGTTTCCCAGGTGGAGAAAGCACATCACTGAACAGAGAAGCAGCATATCTCCTGCAGTGCCTTTTCCAGCATGGGAAGAGGTCACAACTGGAAGAGAGGCAGCACATGTCCTGCCATGCCTTCTTCAGTAGCCTTGCCAAGTGAAGTAAGAAGGCTCTACTTGTTCACTCCTGCATTGAAGCAAGCAGAGGAAACCCCTTCCTTTCCAGCCACACAAAAACACCAAGATTCTAATTCCCTTCCACACTCCCCCCATCTACGCAGGCAAAGGAAATCCCTTCTTTCCTGCAATGCCAGTACTGCAGTTGGTTTTCTTCTCCTCCCCACTCCCCTAACCAAGGCAGGTAGAAAAAATTCAGTCTAGTCAGCTTTCCTTACTGCTCAAAACTCCATACCAAAACTTCAAACAGCTTTCTTCTCTTCCCAAACCCTCCTTGTTCTCTTGCTTCTCCCTTCTTGCCCTCCTGCCTCCCTCACCTACACAGGTGTACTGGGAGAGCTTTGCATTGTAAGTGAAACCTGTATCTATTTGTTCATTTATTTCTGGAAAAACATTGCAAATTTGAAATGTTGTAAATTGGGGGAACATAAATTGAGATCTACCTGTATTTGTTTATCTCTGCATGTTTCTATATTTGCTTCTATATTTGAAAAGATGTTATTTCTGCTGATATTTGGAAACATATTATTTCACTTTGGCTGTTTTTGGTCATATTGCTGCTACTTTATTACATCAAAATATGAGAACATTTCTTTCCGGATGGCATACATTCTTTTTTGCTGACCTTGGGTTGATGGATTTGCTTTATAATAGTTTTCCAATATTTTCTGCTGTTATCTATTTTTCTGCTGTGGTTGGTCATCTGGTAGTTTTCATAGTAACTCATCCTGGTTGCCTAGCATAGGACACCAAACTCTGTAGCTTAAGTTTTGTCTGATGTCCATGAACTCCAACATCTGATCACCATATTTAATGGCAGGGAATGGTGGAACATTTTGTCTGAATCTTCAGCAAAAACTTGTCTGATTTGGAAGATCCTTTAGCACTGCTGCCATCACCATAGTCTCTTGCCTCATGGGAGCAAACCATCCCACCACCCACAGAAAGTTAGTACCATTATCATTATTGTTTTTCATTTATATCCCACTTTCTCCCCAGAACAAAGGCCCTTTCCACATTCTACCTTTTCATGCATTTGTCTGGTGGGGATCCTGTCATCAGCTCTGTCAGGAGCACAACAGGAGCACTCTTCTCTGCACCGGCTGGCTCCGTGGTGAAGGAAGTGCAATGGCAATGCCTCTTCCTTCCACAGCACGGCCAGATACTTTCCCAAGCTGCACTGGGGCAGGAAGCACAGCCATTGCATTTCTGCAGCTTCTGCAGGCTAGCTGAGTCCAGGATGGTGGCACGATTGTGGGTCATTGACAGGGAAAGCCCTTCAGTGATTTAATCCATGATTGCACTGCCTGGGGATGGGAGAAGAATGGGGCTATTATGACATCACGCAGAACCATCATTGTGGTCTCGTCCTTCTCCTGTCCCTATTATGGGACAAACTGTGTTCCCTTTAGGTCAACAGTGACAACTTCCAGGCCATTCTCTGTAAATTCCATGGTCTGTCCCACACTAGCACTTTGATCTATGAGCTGATTAACAAAAACTTAATGAATTAAATGAATACAATTATTAGTGTTTGCACTAGTGAAGTAATTTTTCAATTTCTAATGCTTAACATTACTGAATTAATTTTCAAACTTAAAATTCCAAGCTGTGAGGCAAGCAACATATAACCACAACGGTCAGTAGCTATTGATAGTTTTATCTTACCTGAATTTGTCTAGTCCAATTTTCAAGTTGGTAGCCACTACTACGTCTCGTGAGACATCATTTAGCCAGTCCTCTGGAGATGTGTTAAAATTGATGGGTCAATTCAAGTGAGAAGGCTTTGGGATATCTCCAGCCTCCCAAAAGTAGACCTGACCTCTAAATCTACATTTAAAAGAAGAAGAACAAAACGCCACACATTATTCAGAATCTCTTCATGGCACACAAGGCAATATTCTAAGAAAACCAAGCTTCTCTATTATATAAGCTGACATCTGTTCATACCATGGTCTGTGATATTTGAAGGGGACAAGAAGGAAAAGGCATGCCACATAACCAGTGCATCAGAAACAGAAAAATAGTTTTTCATTCATGATTCTATATAAACACAAAAAAAGTCAACATGCAGCCACAAACATTACAAAAGGGGGGGGAATCCAAAACAGGAACAAATACTCATTAAAAGATTTTAATGAGTATTTGATTTTAATGAGTATTTGAACAAGGAGTTGCCATGTGTTTGCATAACAACATGGTTTCCAGTATAAATTAATTATACATATAGCTTGATCTGAAGCACAGAAAAAGTATTTCTTACTAAAATTGAAGATAAAAATTATGACCATAAAGTTCAAAGTTGAAAAGCACTTAATTTTGGGAGGGGGCACAGAACCTTTGAAGTGTGTAAGATATATATGGATGGGTTGGGCATGGAATGGAATGCATGAGAGCGAAAGTATCCTGTCTAGTGGAACAGGTTAGGTGAAAAAAGAGACAGGAATTTTTTTGGCTATAATATCCATTATGATGAATGACATGATCCTGAAATGGCAGTGGCATTTAACAAAATGAGAGAATATATGTGTTGGACAGGATGGCCTTATCATATCTACTGTGTGCAAGTTGATACGTCAAATGTTCCAGGTGGTGGTACATCAGTCTTTTGATCTTTCAGATAGAATGCCAATTCAATTTCAATTTTCTGTTGTCTAAACCCAATTGCTACTCCCAATTGAAGTAGATATGTTGAATCAAAAGGATTTGGTTAGTACATATTTATGTAGGTTCCATTGATTCAACTGACCCATTCTTGTTGGGACTAACATAAGCCTCCTGGATAAGACTAGAAGAACCCTCTGCAGCATATTATAACATCCACCTTTTCATGGAATTACCCTAAAGGATACAGGATGCTTAAACACATATATAACTATTATTTTCATTCTTTCAGTATCTTCAGACATTAATAGCATATGCAAATATAGGAAGAATTTCTCCCTCCTGTTAATAATATCTGAAGTGGATGCTTGCTCCTCCAAGAGCAGAGACAGCTTAACAAATGTATCCTAAATTCAAAAGCTCCTGCTTTGAATATAAATGACATACACAGATAGAGGAAGTGTTACACTCTAAATCTTCCTGTCTTTACACATGTGATTAATGCCCAAACTACTCTTAATCTCAGATAAAAGAAGGAAGCATAGATCCTCAGTGCTCCCAAGACTCACCAATTCCTAACTGGGAAAGAATATATACTCACCTAGTTCTCTGACTTTTCAGGGTTTCTTGCAGAAAGGAAAAAGAAGACAGGGATAAAGAAGGATAAATAGTCAGTGCCTAGACTTTCTCAAAGAGTCTTAGGAGATTTTGGCAGCAGGGAAAACAGGAGAGGACTTTGATTCATTTCCTTGCAGCCACAGAGGAATACTGTCTGGCTTTGTATTCTTCCCATGTAGTGGTTACATTGGGATAGGAAGCATTCACACATCATATATAAATACCCTAAAGGAGCCAGATCCCATCTGATCTTGCATCAGGGTAAGCTTTGGTGAGTACTTCGCTGGGAGACCGCCAATGAATACAAGATGCTGTAGGCTATGTTTCAGAGGAAAGAATTGGCAATACCACTTCTGAGTATTCCTTGTCTAAGAAAACTCTATGAAATTCATAGGGTTGTCATAAGTTTGCGGTTGGCTTGAAAGCACATAGACATGTATAATGTAAGGTTACATGCCAGAGTGCACAAGATAATATGGATCGTAAATTGCTGTGTAAGAGTAAATAGTCTATATCCAATATTAGGATATTCACCTTTACCTACAGCGGTATGATACACTTCTCCGTATAGTGTAAGCCATACTTGGTTGGTCATCCATCTGAAGGAGCAAGAGTGTACAACATTTTCAGGCTGCATCCAGTGTCAATTGAGAGGGGGCCACTGACCACACGTATGTGCACAAAACAAAGACTCTCTGTCTCAGGCACTTATAAACATAACAACACATAACCCTTGAGGATCCCCCCTTCCTACAGCAGACTCCACTTAAGTCACTGTTTACCTGCTTTTACTTCAGGTGGATAAACAGAGTGATCTCAGAGGTCTGGGAACAGCCGCATAGTCCAGCTGGACTGCAGGGAAAAGTTGGTGGGGTCACGCTGGCTTCAGGGGTGGCACAGGGACCAGCTGAGGGGCACATGCAGCTCCTGGGCTATAGGTTGTACAGGCCTGGAAACGCATAGAACAACTGCAAAAGAAAGAATATTGGGGATATGTGCCACAAGTGTTACTATTTGCTGTACTGCAATATCAGTTAAAGGACATTTAAAGTGGTAGCCTGCTTTTCCTAGCAATAATCTGTATCCAGAAGACAAAAAGGGCATAGGCTAAGACAGTTACTTCGTAAAGAAACTGAGAGCTCCCCCAGACTGATCAGAAGTCTCAAGATTTCACAGGAAGTTTAGTTATAGGTATCAGGTTTGTTAAAGATTTCTTTACAATGTTCTTTCAGTCCCAGCATTTCTGGCATTAGCAACAACTTTTTAACACAGCAGGTTGTATGTTTTTAAGTAAACCACAGCCTTCTAGCTTAACCACACTTCAAGTGTCATGGAGGTTTTCTGTGGACTTTCCTTCCCTCTTTACATTTCTAAGTGAACATTTTTCTTTCTTTCTTTTACAGTTATATTGCTAAGGTGGCATAACACTTTAGCACTTTTGCACTATGACTATAATTTTTTAAGTAAAATTAAATGTGTGTAAGCTAATAGGAAGAGACTATTACAAACTACATTTAAGATAGAATTACAAACACAAACTAAAAATCAGGCTAAACAATGTCATTTTACTTTGTGTGACGTATGATTTACACTGAAACAAGAGTGTACACATTGAAAAGCAGAAAGTCTCATAAAATTTGTTAAAATGAAAAGAGAAGGAACAGATATTCAGCAGTAAGACCTCTGACAAAAGGATAGCTGGAAGCAGAAATAGTTTAGGAGCGTAAGGAGAGGTTTGTTCCTCACCTTACAAGGTTAAGATACAGATATTTAAGCTTAACCTATTTATTTTAAATATAAGAAGAAAATAACTATTTGTAGATGGATAAGTATATAGATAAATGTATGTACATATTTGTATTTTTTGGAAATGCTGAGGATTTACAATAAAAAAATTAAAAACTGCAAAAAAATAAAAATAAATGTGTGATGCGGAGAGAATAGCATGGTGCGGAATGGAGGGGATAGCAAGTGGTTAGAGAGAAACTGTGGTGGCACCACAGCTTAACTATACCTCAAGTAGGAGAAAAAGAGCAGTTGAAAAGAAAAGTGTAGATTAGGAGCAGTGCTAATCTCTGCTATAAGCAGCAAGAAACAAGAGCCAAAAAAAAAAAAAATCTGATTATATTTAGGGTACAACTGGATTTGACAGAAGAAATATAAGGTGCAAAATAATGCTACAAGGTTCAAAATAATGAAACAGAAAGCCCCAACACTTACTGGAACCATTGAGCAGTATGGAGGAGCCT
>CAOLHI010006806.1:0-22862 GCA_948474755.1 Ctenosaura bakeri
GGGAAAAAAATTGGCCCCCTTTTTCTTTTTTTTTCCCGGGGGGGCCCCTTTAAAAAATTTTCTAAAAAAATTTAAATTTTTTAAAAAAAAAAACCCCCCCAAAAAAAAATTTTTAAAACCTTTTTTTCCCCCAAAATTTTTTTTGGGGGTTTTTTTTTTTTGGGAAGGGGAAAAAAAAACCCCGGGGGGGGGGGGGAAAACCCCCAAAAAAAGGGGGAAAAAAAAAAAAAATTTTTTTCCCCTTTTTTTTTTTGGGGGGGAAAATTTTTTAAAAGGGGGAAAACCCTTTAAAAAAAAAATTTTAAAAAAAAAAAACAACCCCTTTTTTTTTCCTTTTTAAATTTTTTTTTCCCCCTTTCCCCTTCTTTGGAATTTTGGCAAACCGGGAAAAAATTTTTCCCCTTTTTTTCCCCCCCCCAAAAAATTTCCCCCCAAAGGGGGCCCCCCCCCAAAAAAATTTTTTTTTTAAAAAATTTTTTTTTTAAATTTTTTTTTTCCCCCCCCTTTTTAAAAAATTTTTTCCCCTTTAAAAAATTTTTTTTTTTTTGTTTTAAAAAAAAAAACCCCCAAAAAATTTTTTTTTTATTTTTTTTTTTGGGAAAAAAAAATTAAATTTAAAAAAAATTTTCCCGGGGGGAAAATCCTAAAAAAATTTTTTTTTTTTAACCCTTTTTAAAAAAAAAAACCCCCGGGGGGAAAAAGGTTTTTTGGGGTTTTTTTCGGGGAAAAAGGGAAAAAAAAGGGGGGGCCCCCAAATTTTAAAAAAGGGGGGCCCCCTTTTTTTGGGGGGGGGGAAATTAAAAATTTTTTTTTGGGGGAAAACCCCTTTTTTCCGGGGCCCCCCGGGCCGGGTACAAACCCCCGGGAAACCCCGGGAAATTTTAAAAAAATTTAAAAAAAAAAAAATTTTTTTAAAAAAAAAAAAACCCCCTTTTTTTTTCCCCCCCCAAAAAAACCCTTCCCCAAAACCCCCCCCCTTTTTTTTTTTGGATTTCCCCCCCTTCCCAAAAAATTTTCCCTTTAAAAAAATTTTTTTTTTTTTTTTTTCCGGGGGGTTTTTTTTTTTGGGAGGGGGGTTTTTTTTTTTTTTCCCCCCCCCAAAAAATTCCCCCAAAAAAAAAACCCCAAAAAAAAAGGGGGTTTTTTTTTTTTTTTTAAAAAAACCCCAAAAAATTTTTTTTTTTTTTTTTTTTTTACTTTTTTTAAACCCCTTTTAAAAATTTTTAAAATTTTTTTAAATTTTTTTTCCCCAAAAAAATTTTTTTTTAAAAAAACCAAAAAAAAAAATTTTTTTTTCCCCCCCCTTTGGGAAAAATTTTTTTTTTTTTAAAAAAAAAATTTTTTTTTTGGGGGGGGCCTTTTAAAAACCCCCCCCCAGGTTTCCCCCCTTTTTTTTAAAAAAAACCCCCCTAAAAACCCAAAACCCCCCAAAAAATTTTTCCCAAAAGGTTTCCCCCCCTTTTTTTTGGAAAAAGGGAAAAAAATTTTTGGGGGCCCCCAAAAAAAAAAAAAAATTTTTTTGGGGGGGCCCCCCCAAATTTTTTTAAACGTTAACCCCAGCCCTTTTTTTTTAAAAAAAAATTTTTTTTTTCCCCCCAAAAAACCCCCAAAACCTTCGGGGCCCGCCCCCGGAAATAAAATCCGGTTTAAAAAAGGAAAAAAATTTTTTTTTTTTTTTTTCAAAAACCCCCCCGGAAAAAAAGGGGGCCCCCCAAAAAAAAGGGGGGGGCCCAAAAAAGGGGTTTGGGGGCCCAAAAAAAATTTTCCCTTTGGGAAAAAAAACCCCCTTTTAAAAAAGGGCCCGGGTTTAAAAAAAGGGGGAAAAACCCCCCCCCAAAAAAAAAAACCCCCCCTTTTTTGGGGGAAAAAAACCCCCCTTTTTTTAAAAAAAAAAAAAGGGGAAAAAAAAACCCAAAAATTTTTAAAAAAAAAGGGGGAAAAAAATTTTTTTTTGCAAAAAAAAAAAAAAAATTTTTTTTGCCCCCTTTTCCGGCCCCTTTTTTTTTTTGGGTTTTTTTAAAGGGGAAAAACCCCGTCCCCTTTTTTGGGGGGCCCAAAGGGGTTTCGGGGAAAAATTTTAAAAACCCCCCCCAAAAAAAGGGAAAGGGGGGGGAAAAAAGGGGGTTTTTTTTTAAAAAAGGGTTTTTTTTAATTCCTCCTCATATAATTGATGACAACATCAGGACAAGCAACCATCATTTCATGGGAAACTCTACTCCCCAAAACAGACGGGTCAAGTAACAACCAGCAACACATTCCATTTGTGGTAGATTTCCATTCAGTTTCTCCCAACTATTTAGTGAAAGCTGTCCAATCCCAACAGATCTGGAACATCTAGCTAGAGCCATCAGCATGCCTCCAGTTATAGCTTTCTGCCAGCCAACAAACCTAAGGAGCCTGCGGGTAAAGCCTGTCCTGAAAACAGCAGTCAACAATCCAGGATTGCATCCTTGTGATTCAGAGCATTGCATCACTTGTGAATATTTTAAGCAATTGCCACTTTTACAAGCACAGTGATTAGCAGCCTACCAAGCAACACATCACCTGCCAGTCCTGCAATCTTATTTAGCTGATTGAATGCAGGCATACAGGATGTCATCTGCAACGTGTGGGCCAAACTACCACCGACCTGCATACATGCTTAGGAACCACAAGCCTGCTGTTCTAACCAAGAAGCCAGAGTAACCAATGGCCAGGTGTTTCAGCCTAAAACCACGTCCTCTCTGATTTGTCCTTGTTTGGCACTGAGGTGCCATTCCTTTAGACATTTTGGACAAAAGGGAGAATTTTTGGATTTATAGACTAAAATCTCCACACAGCCTCAATGTAGAGGATAATGGAGAATTCTAAACTGCCACCTACTATAGGGCTCAGTTTCATCTTTCGCGAATGAAGAAGGCAGAAGCTGAAATATTTTGTGTGCATGCTCTCTCTCTCTCTGTGTTCTGTTTGTTAATTGCTCTGTGTGTGTGTGTGTATACATGTAGTATAAGGACTGTCCCCTTGACACATTAATTAGAAAAACCTCTAGTCTGGTGATATCAGGATTAAATTATTGCCACACCAAAAAACAAAACAAAACCCTGAAAGGCTACATTGAGTCTCAAGCTAAGTAATAGTAGAAGAGAGATATAGTTGGCATTATAAACAGAGACTTAAGCCATTTCTACACTATCCTATTATAGTATTATTATTATTATTCTACTTTCAACATCCTATGGAATCCTGGGATTTGCCATTTAAAGAGGGGCATTTAAGAACTTTCAGCCACAGAGTTCTTTGGCCTCAGTAAACTACAAACCCCAGAACTCCACAGGATGTCGAAAGTAGAATAATAGCACTATAACAATGTAGTGTGGAAATGGCCTAAATTTAAAGTGGACAATTCTATCACTGTCCCCCAGGAAACAAAAGATCTCATCTAGAGAGCATGAAATACTCATGTTACTAGAAACCCATGTCATTGAAAAGAAAGACATGTAATTGATTAGCCTGCAGCTTCTAGTGTGTGCAGCTAATGAAAAAAGTACAACTCCAATATAGAACTCAATGCTTTCAGTCAGTCTTGACATTCCATGAAATATTCTGAAAAGAAGTCCTGCTAATGACAATTCCATTAGGGCATTGTGCATTTTCTGAACTTTCCACTTGTTTTGTTCTCTCTCTTTCTCTCTGCCAGTTTACAGCAGAGATCCTAACTTCATAACCCATAGTAGATTTTTCCCATAGTAGAAATGGGATGCATATACCACTATAGCTTCAGCAGATAGTACTGTACTGCAGATTGTAACAAGGACGATCCAAATCAGTCTCTTTAACAGGAATTGACAGTGTGATATTATGCCTCCTCCCCTTCATTATCATCCATTAATTTTTAAAAAAATCTGTAATCAGAAATGAGATGGTTTTATATCTCTATGTTTGAAAACAGAGTAATAATTTTGTTTCTGGAAAGAAAGGACCAATGAAGAATTACACATTTCCCTTCTCCTACATAAAAGCTAAGTCCAACATTCTACCAGCAGGACTTTTGGGAAATTTATTCCTCTCCCTCATGCAGCTCAGTTCTCAAACCTCACCTTCTATAGTCTGGAATTGCCACACCATGTTGCAAGGGGGGAGGGTCTAGCCCAAATCTTTTTCCACAAGTTGTGGTTGTTATTAACTGCTATCAAGTCTACTTTGACCCTATGGAAACCCTATGAAAGAGAACCAGTTCTTTTTGATGCAGCTTGTGAAATATCAGCATGCAAGTTCCTCCACTTGGTCCTGACTTACCTTTTTGTTTTTCTCTTTAAACCAGAGGTGGATAACTTGTGCCATTCCTGAAGATGCCACACTGCTACTTTCAGAGCCCTACATAACTGACTATGCTGGCCAAGGCTTGGGGGAAGCTGCAGAACTGACCACATCTGGAGGACCACCCACTGCCCACCTCTGCTTTAAAGAGAAGTCCATGTGGTTTCATACACTCTATTATCCAAATCTCCAACTCCTTTCAGTTAGCATGTAAAGTAAAAATATAAGAAAACAGAGCAAAATAGGAAATGAATCTCAGGAGAATATGTGTGGAAATGGGAAAATAATAGGCCGTGCTCAGAAAATACTTTGAGGTTTTAAATGCACTTTTCTTTTTGTGTTAAAAAATATGTAAGGGCAGGTATCTGAGAGTTGTTGTCTAGTCTCATATCTTATGGAGGAGTCATTCTCAAAATTTTTGAACTTGAAAATTACTCAAAGCTTTGATGGACCACTAAATAAACCTTTTCTCCTCTACAAATCAAAACACATAACTCATATTTTCACTGTTTTTTCTTTTTCAGGTCTGGCACAATATTATGAAGACCACAGGTTCTAGGCCAAGCCAATGAGAAGGGACCCTTTAAATGGAAAATTTAAAAGGTACTTTTAAAAAGGAAAGCTTAGCAGACTCCATCAACAACATATTATGAAAATCACAGCACTAAAGCCAGGATCTGGTTTCATCATCTGGCCATGGTCAAAATAATCTCTGTGGTTAGGGGGGAAAAAATCAAATGGAAGGTTAGTCCAGATCCATCCCCAATTGTTCTTCAGCTTTCTTATATGCAACCTGAATGGAGGTTGGAGGCCACCACTGCTCTGAAAACCAATTTGGAGTCCTTGTACTAGAGCATTTGGGTAACTTAAAGCCTCTGCCATTAAGGCTCACTTGCTAGATGTGAACACACCTGGCAGTAAGAGATGATGCATGAAAAAAATTAGGATACAAATATTTTTGGGAACACATGCTAAATGTGAATGGTTAAAAGACAGGGGGAGAAACAAAAGAGGAAAAAGCATTGGAATGAAACAATGAATCAGCTTGCTGGCCTTCCTGCAGGATAACATTTATTTTGAAATACCTGGACAATTGAAAGTGGTTTCATATTGCAGAACATATTTTCACCCTGAGTAATGGAGAGCAGCTGGGAGTTTTAGGACCGAGATAGATGACTGCTGATACATAATTCTAATGAAGCTGTTGGTTTCCATATGGAGTGAAGGTATGCACAATCTGTTGAAGTCACACTTCTGTGCCAAGGGAGATATTAGGGCTGTTCAGAGAGTTAGTGACTAGGTTACTCAAGTCTTCAAGCTTGACAGAGAGTTTAGACATAGGACTGCATGCTGCACCCTTGGGCAGTACTGTCTTGTCAGCTGTTTTGCTACAAACTCCAGGCAGCCAACAGTGGGCAGCTGCAACTAGTAGCAGGTTGTTTTTTTCTCAGTTACTTTGGTGCAGCTTTATTAAGGACAAATGGTTGTTAGAAAGTTCTTCTGTATGTGATAGTGGCTGCTGGCTGTATTAATGTAAACAAACATTAACAGAGCAAGTCCATACATGCCTACTCAGAAATAAACCTCTGCTGGATTCAGTGGGGCTTATTCCCAGAACAGTAAATACAGGATTGCAGCCTATACACACAGCAACACTCTTTAATTGCAGGGTTGTTGTTGGAGGTTGTTGGCCTGCAACTTCCACCAACCCTGACCAACATAATCCACGGAGAGGAATCATGGTGGTTGCAGTACAAGAACATCTGGAAAGCCACATGTTCCTCCTCATCCTTGTTCGTTGGGTGTTCCCTTTCTTCTATACAGCTCACACTTATTTTGTGGACATGCCTGGCTATTTCCTCATGGGAGAATCATGAGCTGGGGAGGTGTCATGCAATGGTGTATCAGAACCATTTTCTGAAGGATTTCTAGAAAGAAAATGGTCCTTCTGAATATACTTGGTGGAACACTCACTCTGACTTTCAAGCAACGCACAGGTCAGAGCAAGGAAAACAAATAACTCTTGTAAACAGGGTTGCTGACTTTCGCCATTTCAGCACAACATCGATACATCATAGTAGTTGTCAAATTCTTACCCTCCCGTCTGCACGGTGTAGCATTCTAGCATCATAGTTTTTCCTCATGGTTCTGCATGTTTTCAGTTCCTAGCATGGTTCACTGCAACGAGAAACCACTGTATGTAGAAACCAAAGAAACTTCAATATAGTGGTGTAGAGAATGGGAGACGGGGGTGTGCTTCACCTGGGCGGCAATATTTTGGGGGCGTCCCAGCTCGTAGCCATGGCCCTGCATGCCCTGGCCATGCCCCCATGCCCTGTGGCCACACCTCCACATGCCCTGGCCACACCCTCACACACTGTGGTCATGCCCCTCCCACCCCCCCCCTCCACACACTCTCCAATATAAATCTCCCCAAACTGGTTGTGCTTCAACTTTTGCCTACATGCAGAAGTGTAACATTGATTCATAGCACAGAAGTGGCCGGCTATGGGCATTCCCAGGCTGTTCCTTCCATCATTTCTGTCCTGTCTCTCCTCGCCCATCAAAGGACAGGATGCCATCATTATTGTCTTCATGCGTTAAACAGACAGTGAGAAGTGTGTGGATTTGGTAATGGACGCATTTTTCCATGCATCAATGAACATACATACCAACTCACAAACATAGCAATGCAGAAATGTGTTTAAAATGTGACTCTTGTTTTTTTAAAAAAAAAAAAAAAAACCAGACTGATCAGTGAGGGTGGAGCAGGGTGAGGGAGGGGAATGGGAGAGGTTTGCTGTTGCGGATGGAGCGACTCCTGTTCTCCACTGGGGGGGGGGCAGACAGCTCAGTTTCTGAATCGGGGTATAAACACTGCTCTTGACACGCTGTTAACTGCTCCTCCTCTCACTGAGGCTCCAGTCCTCTTACTAATAAGTAGCATGGCAAATGCCCTGCCAGGGATATTTTACCTAGCATAACATTTACATGCAAGAAGAAAGGATACGACCTGCTTTAAGGAGTGGCTGATAAGCCTCTTTCAGATGTTCAATGAAAAAGCAGGAAGATAGCTTTCCCTGCCATATTGTACTGTAGGCACAGGGGCCGTGCAGCTCTTCCAAATGAACGCATGTATCTCAGGGGTGAGGACAAACTACTCCCCAGCACACGCACATGCATTCACTGACTCCTGACTATACTCTCATGTTTCTTCTTCAGATTATTTCTTGCTTCCATGAGGACAGAGTGGGAGTAATTGGCCATATTGGCTGGAGAGGATAAGAGCTGTAGACCAAGACATGTGGAGAACAGTAGGTTGGAGAGGGCTGTCCGAGATCGCCTTTCATTCATATCTCTCTGGAAGAGTTAATCACAGCTGCTCCATTCTCTCTGGCCACCTAACCAGTATTTTCATATGCCTGGCACTAGTGAGAAGCAGATGCTTTTGGGTGACCTGACTGTGGTTTTGGAACTTTTGGTGTCATTTTTCCAAGTCCCAATTTGCTGGCCTTCAGGAGATGGTTCAAGAGTGTAACAACTAGGCCGATAACAGTGGTCTTTGAAGTTTTCTGGCCCTTACATATGGCATTCTGTTCTCCTATCTGCTCCTTCTGGTGTCAGTTATCTGTTGCGTTCTTTATGCACCTATCTGGAGGACTGTTGATGCCTTAGAAATCTAATCCATGTAGGAATAATATGCCCACCCATGATCAGTAGCCAGGCTAGTTATGCAACCAGTGACAATTGTCTGCATGTGTTTTCCCCATTTTGGAATTTAAGAGGCAGTAAAGGAAGGATATTGTTGCTCAGTCATGTAGTGGTTACTGGTTTTGCCACACTGATCTAGTCTTCTTTTCTGCAATGCAGAAAAACATCAGCATCTTTCCCATCACAGGCTGCTGTGCTGATTGTAAGGACAGTAGAGTTAATGCATTACTCACTAGTCTCCTTTCCAAAGAGTGCCATTTAGAGGAAGCAGGCTTTGTCTCGGTGTGTCTCAGTAGAACTTGGAAAAGTTACTTTTTTGAATTGTGGCTTCCAGAATCCCCCAGCCACTGGCCATTTTATGTGGGGGGAGGGGTTGTAAATCGTAGGGACAAAGCAGTAATTTTTCCAGGATCTAATTTCATATAAGATCTATTTTTGGTGTGGGAATATGACCAATCTACCAATTTTATACACTATATTGCTATTGTTGGGCAGATATATGTATACTAGACCAATATTCTATTATCCTTGGCTATTGGCATCCATGCTTTTCTACAGCTTTGATTTTGCCATTTTTGTATGAACCAGCATACGTACCCAGCGTTGCCCAGGATTTTATTTTCTCATAGGTAATACTTGTTAGAAATCCCCTAGGAATTACTTTACCTTACCTAGGAATTAGATGCAGTTTAAATACACCATTTGAGATCCTGTGTCTCCAAGTCCCCAAACAGTCTTGTCCAGTACGTGAAACTTTCCCCCATATTCCTCAATCCAATCTGTATTCAGAGTTGTTAACATACAGAAATTGGGTTTCTAAAAGGAAACACTGCCCTGGTCCTTGCTGCTAGGCCTCATCTCCATAGCAATCAGCCAGGCCCAAGAGCTCTCTGGCTGAGAATTCTAAAGGCCCCTCCCTAAACTGCAAACCCCAGGATTCCATAGAATCTTCTCAGGCAACCAATCATATGAGGTCTTCTCACTGGACACAGCCAATCATATGAGGTCTTCTCAATTGACACAGCCAATCATATGAGGTCTTCTCTGTCTGACACAAACAAACTTTCACTTTTATATATTAATGGAGAGCCTTCTGACTCTGAGCGTGTGTGTGTGTGTGTGAGAGAGAGAGAGGAGTATGTGGCAAGGAAATTTGTGTGTTGGGGGGAAAGGTTTGAAATGAGAGGCTGTCATCTTCAAGTATCTTCTGGAGCCTATGTTCCATGTCAGGAAGGGGCTCTTTACGTGCAGCTTGCCCATTGCGACAAGTCACCAAATGACATGATGCAGTACCCACTTGTACAGTTTCATACCCCATGCTTTGGATAGTTCTCATCCACTGATTATCTTCTCCCTTACATGGATGCGTGTAAGAGGCAAGACTTCCTGTTACTTCTGGGGTCTAGTGTGTTCCTGTGTTTTGGTCCCAGCCTCTGTCTTGCTCCTGCCTCCTGGGTTATCCTTTGGTCCTGATTTACTCTTCAGTCCTGACTTCCGCCTTTGTGCCACACCTTGGACTGCTGCACTGCATTGAGATTCCTCTTTCCAGTCCCTGGCCTTTCTGTTTCTTCTCTGGGAGTGTGGCCATCAGTTCCCCACCTGCTCTTAATGAATGAGCAGAGACAGGCAGTGTGGAAAGGGTGAATGGCAGTATAGAAATGGGAAGATTTTCACTTTGGTGCACTGACGATGTCTTCCCTGAGCAAACCCATTCTCCTCCATCCTGGAGCCAGCATTCTTTCACATCCTTCCACTTTGTGGTGATGAACTGTGTAAGTTGGACTTGCAGTCAGCGGGACCTTGGATATTTCCTGTTAGATACCAATATTTAACCTGCAAGGAAATAGGAGTAACTTGCACTTCCTGTTTTCCTGTATTTGTAATATCTAAAGCCATCCTGAGATATTTTTAATTCAGAGGTTCTTAAGGAAATGTTATTCAGGTTTAACAGGTTTTTACATCTGCTGGCCAGATTATACCACCTGTGTGAACCTGGAAGACTTGATGGGTCAGATAAAATTTCCCATTTGCTGCAGCCCACACAGCAGAGAAAGAAAACCATGTCATGTGGGTGGAGATTCTGGAAGGGATTAGTTTGCAGATGGCTTCCTGCTTTGTTTTGTCCATTAATTGACTGGAGGAAAAGTTTCTATCACTCTGTCAATATGGGCAGGAAAACTTGAGTGAGGAGCTTAAATCCCTTATCAAATGCACCAGTGCTTTCTCTTGTCCTAAGGTGAAGATTCTTTTAAAGCATCTGGGATCACCAGGAGAATTATATCTTTACTCTACCACAGGTGGTGAGCCTTTGGGCTTCCAGATGTTTGAGACTATAACTGTTGTAGTTCTTTACTATAGGCCTTGCTGAGTGAGGCTGGCAGAATTGGAAACTCATTTATCATCCCCACCTTGATCTACAGGCTCCTAAGATTTTATGGGACCTTATTATGTCAAGCTTGCATTGGTTCCCTCACAGTGTTCTCATGGATCTTTAGAACTGCACTGTCTCCACCATTCATGGTGGTAGACACATGTACCTACCCTTCTCTTAATATTCTGTGGATCCTCATTGTGTGTCACTCCTTTAAAATGGCCTTGTCTGGTAACTAGTGAAGTCAAAATCTTCATAATGACAATAGCAATATTCCTTTGGTGTTTTCTCTTGTCCAAAGTTGCAGATCTGCTCTTTATCTGCGCAACATTTAAAAAAAAAATCAAATTCTACTCCTCAACTATATACATCTTGAAAGACAGACAATAGGCAATTTAATTTTATGTCCCGTTTGCTCCTGATTTGTGATGATCTAAAGAGCATGAGTGCACACAAGTGTGCTAGGCCTGGATTGGATTCCACAATCTGGACTTATTCATGAATTTAAGAGCAGTGTGTAGTTAAAAATCTGCTTGCGTTGTTCCATCGTGTACCTGATGGCAGTTGCTGGTTTGGTTTCAGCCATGAATAAATGAGGCTTTGCGTGAATAACTCCCTGTTACGCTGAATAAGGCAGTCTTCATGCAGCTCATCTTTCTCTTTTCTTTTTAAAATCAAACTAATGACACAGCTAGTAAAAGAGGAGATGGCTGAGCCAATTCAGGGCTTGGCATCAGCTCTTCAAGGACTTTGGCACCGAGAAGGAAAATAATAACACTGTCCTATTTCTCCAGGACACCTCTTATCGGGATTTGTGTGTGCAAGGCAGCAGACATCATCAAAACTTGATACATTCTGTAATAGGCTTAAAATTAAGATCTTAATATTGCTGTGGAACACTAGAAAAAAAGTATCTCACTACAGTAAAAGCCCAGTCCTATTATGGGAGCCACTGGCCAGCTGCCAAAAAGGAAAAACAACACTAAAAAAGGGGTTCAAAGCAAGAAAGAGATCTGCATAAAATTTCAATAAGCTCATTTATGTGGATGGATCCAAACTTAGAAATAATTGCTCTCATCTTGAGTAGGCATACAAGATGTCCCAGTATGGTGGGTGGGGATGACTTTGACTGGGTGACCAGTTTGCCTGCTCTTCGCTCTGCTGTTGAGGTGCCCAGCGGTGGACAGTTTCAAAGCCTCTGCTCTCCCCTTTATTACAGATGGCCCTTAAAATGTGGGGATACCTTCAAGTACAGGTCCTTATTTAGCATACTTCAGTTAAAAAGAGCATCCTCTGTAAAGCAGGACAAGTGGCCATGCTAAACTCTATGTGTGTTTGTTATTATTTCCTGTCAAGTCATCCTAGGGCAACCCTATGAATGAAGACCTCCAAGAGCCCAGACCAACAACTGCCCTGCTCAGAGCTTGCAAGATCGGGGCACGGTATCCCTGACTGGGTCAATCCATCTACAATTCATTCTTCCTTTTCTCTGACTACTTTCTCCATTTCAGAGCACTGTAATTTTTTCCATTGAGTCATGTTGTCTCATGGTATGTCCAAACTACGGCCCTTTTCGCACGGGCCTTTGCTCGCGCGACAGCCCCGTGAGCCTCGCGGGAGTGGGAGCGTCGCTCCGCATGACGCACTCCAGCTTCCGCCCGGCTGCACGGGGCTGGAGCGCGCGAGCGCGGGTTTCGATTTCGCGTCCAAGCGAAAATCACCCCGCGCTCGCGCAACGCTCCCCGTTCTACCGTTTCGTGCGGAGCCTCCGGGAGCCGGCCGGGTTGTGCTTCCTTCCCTCCGCCCCTGCGGAAGGAAAGAGCGGGGTGGGGAGGTAGCGCGACGGACGCGACGCCCGCTTCGCGCGCGCGGGGGGGACGCGATGCTGCCCGCTCGCGCGCGGGGGGGGGGAATCCAGCACGTGCGGGGGGGAGGAATCCGGCGCGACGCCGCCCGTTCGCGCACGCGCGTGGGGTGGAAATCCGGCGCGAGGTCTCCCGCTTCGCACGGGGGGGAGGGCGGCTTGCGCGGCAAGCCTCCTTTTAGTGCCGCTTCCCTGCTGGTTCCTTCGCCTGCGGAAGGAAGGAGGGGGGAAGCGGCAGCCTCCCGGACGAGCCTTCTTGCGCTTGCCGGCCTCCCCCGCTTGCACTAGAAGCCTCAGTTCGGAAAGGGCCTACAATAGCCTCAGTTTAGTCATTTTGTCATTTTATTTGGCTATAAATCTTCTTGAGTTTTGTGCACCTTTCTCCCAAGTAAGTGTGCACAGGAACACCATCTAAAACTGCTGACTGTAGTTCTGTCATGCCCTGCTTCCATAACATGGACTGCAACTCAGAGTCTAAAACAGGGGGCATGCCAGGACCTGCTGTACAGGAAAGACTTATAGTGCCACAAATAGAACAGGGGGCAGTGCCAGCTCCAGCAGAGAGTCCTGCCTCCTCAGACATAGAAGAGCACTTACCTGTACCCAGGTTTGCAGAGTGTAGACAGCAAAGAGAGACCCAGTGTCACTCTCTCAGAATGTATAACTGGTAACAATTAATCAAGCCACAGCTGTGCTAGGCTTCAGACCTATATAGCTGCTACCCTTCCCCTTCAGGAGTTGTCAGAGCTTATCTGATCTCCTACCCTGCCAGATGCCTTGATGAATACTCTGATTGACCTTGGACACTCCTTGCCTTGGAACCCTGTTGGACTTTATTTATGACTCTGTGCTTATTGCCTGGAAGTAAGTAGAGGACTGGGAGTACTCAGTTTGGTTGATTTGTTTTATCAGCTGTGCCAGGACTTAGATAGGACAAGTTCTATGAAAACTTTAGAATAAAACTTTTTATAATCACTGGACCTATTTCTAAGTAAAAATTTCTATGATTCAGTTTTCACAGTCAAATCACCTTCGTGATTCCATTGTATTTATATGGAAGCTCTTAACTCAGATAGGAAAATATCTTGGCATTGAGATGTTTTGGCTTTTTCATTTTATGATGGTAATGGCAGAGTTCTGTTAGTTGATTTTTGAAAAAAAAAATGTTTGCTTCGGGGGGGGGGGCGGGGGCCCCCCGGGGGGGGGAAAAGTTTGGGGGGGGAAAAAAACCCAAACCCCCCCCCAAAAAACCCCCCCCAAAAAAAAAAAAAATTTTCCAGGGGGGGGGGTTCCCGGGGTTTTTTTTTTTGGGGGGGCCCCCCCAAAGGGGGGAAAAAACCCCAAAATTTTTTTCCCCCCCCCCTTTTTTTGGTTTTTCCGGGGGTTTTTTGGGTTTTTTTTTTTTTTTTTGGGAAAAAAAAATTTTTAAAAGGGCCCCCCCAAAATTTTTAAACCCAAAAAATTTCCCCTTTTTTCCACCCCCTTTTTTTTTTGGGGGGAAAAATTTAAAAGGGGGTTTAAAAAAATTTTGGGGGTTTGGCCCAAAAAAAGGGGGAAAACCCCCCAAAAACCCCCTTTTTCCCAAAAAATTTTCCCCCCTTTTGGAAAAAAAAAAAAACCCTTTTTTTAAAAAAAAAATTTTTTTTTTAAAAAAACCCGGGGTTTTTGGCCCCCCCCCCCCTTTTTTTTTTTTTTAAAAAAAATTTTTTAAAATTTTTTTTTGATTTCCCCCCGGGGAAATTTTTTTTAAAATTTTGATTGGCTTTTTAAAAAAAAAGGGGGGGGGTTTTTTTTTGGGGGGTTTTTTTAAAATTTTCCGGACGAAAAAATTTTAAAAAATTTTTTTTTTAAAAAATTTTTAAATTTTTTTTTCCCCCTTAAAAAAAAAAAAACCAAATAATCCCCCCTTTTTTTTCCCCCCCCAAAAAAAACCAAAAAAAAAAGGGGGGGGGGGGGGAAAAAAAATTTTAAACCATCTGGCAGGGTGGAAAAAACTTTTTCCCCGGGGGGGGGGGGGGAACCCCCCCCTTTTTTTTTTTAAAAGAGAGTGACACTGGGTCTTTTCTTTGCTGTCTACACTCTGCAAACCTGGGTACAGGTAAGTGTCTCTTTTTAGGGGGCAGGACTCTCTGCTGGAGCTGGCACTGCCCCCCTATTTTGGGGCCCTTTGGGTTCCCTTTCCCGTACAGCAGGTCCTGGGATGCCCCCCGTTTCAACTCTAAAATCGGCAGTTTTCCCTGTTATGGAAGCAGGGCATGACCAAAATACAGTCAGCAGTTTTAGATGGTGTTCCTGTGCACACTTACTTTTGGGGGTAAGGTGCACAAAACTAAGAAGATTTATAGCCAAATAAAATGGGCAAAAAGGGTAAAATTTTAGGCTTTGGCCCTTTTCCGAACTGAGGCTTTAGTGCAAGCGGGGGGCCCGGGAAGCGCAAAAACTCGTCCGGAAACTGCCGCTTCCCCCCCCCTTTTCCCTTTCCCCAGGCGAAGGAACCAGCAGGGAAGCGGCCTGGAAAAGGGGCTTTCCGCGCAAACCGCCCTCCCCCGTGCGAAGCGGGAGACCTCGCCGGGTTTTTTCCCCCCCACCCCGCCCTCCCCGAACGGGCGGCGGCGCCGGATTTCCCCCCCCCGCACGCGCTGGGTTCCCCCCCCCGCGCGAAGCGGGCGGGGCCCGTGGCGCGCCGAAACGGGCGTCGCGTTCCCTCGCGCTCCTCCCCCCCCCGCTCTTTTCCTTTCCCCAGGGGGGAGGGGGGAACCAACCCGGCCGGCTCCCCGGGGGCTCCGCACGAAAAGTTTAAAAACGGGAAAATTTTCCCAGCGCGGGGTAATTTTTGCTTGGACGCGAAAATCAAAAAAAACCCCCCTCCCCCCTTCCCGCCCCCCTGAGCCGGGCGGAAATGGGGGGTGCGTTGGGGGCGACGCTCCCCCTCCCCCGAGGCTCACGGGGCTGTCCCCGAGCAAAAGGCCCTCCGGGGTGGTTTTTGGGCATACCATGAGACAACATAAATCAATAAAAAAAACAATGCTTGAAATGGGGAAATATAAGAAAAGGAAGAATGAATTGTAAAAGAACCCCGTCAGGGGGAAAACCCGGGGCCCTGATCTTGCAAGCTCTGAGCCCGGGCAGTTGTTGGTCTGGGCTCTTGGAGGTCTTCATTATAGGGTTTTTAGGATGAAATTGACAGGAAATAATAACAAACACACATAGAGTTTAGCATGGCCCTTGTTCTTTTCAGAGGATGCTCTTTTTTAAATGAAGTATGCTAAAAAGGCCTGTACTTGAAGGTATCCCCACATTTTAAGGGCCATCTGTAATAAAGGGGAGAGCAGAGGCTTTAAAAACCCCCCCGGCTGGGCACCTCAACAGCAGAGCAAAAGGGGGAAAGGTCAAAAAGTCATCCCCCCCCCCACCATACTGGGACATCTTTATCCTATAAGATGAGAGCAATTATTTCTAAGTTTTCCCCACATAAATGACTTATTGAAATTTTATGCAGAAACTTTTTTTGCTTTGAACCCCCTTTTTTGTGTTGTTCTTCCTCCTTTTTTGGGAGCCTGCCCGTGGCTCCCAGGTAAAGGGGGTTTTCTGAAATGAGAAATTTTACAGCAATATTAAGATCTTTTAAATTTTTAAACCTATTACAGAATGTTCAAGTTTTGATGTGTTCTGCCTTGCACACCAAATCCCGATAAAGGGTTGGGAAAAAGGGCAGTGTTTTTTTTCCCCTTTTGGTGCCAAAGGAAAGCTGATGCCAAGCCCTGGGAAATTGGGTGGGGCCCTTTTTGCCTTTTTCCCAGCTGTGTCATTAGTTTGATTTTAAAAAGGAAAAAAGAAAGATGAGCTGCATGAAGACTGTTAATTAAACGTAAAAGGGAGTTATTCACGCAAAGCCTCATTTATTTCATGGCTCTAAACCAAACCAGCAACTCCATGGGGCACAAAAAAGCCAAAACAGATTTTTTAAATACACACTGCTCTTAAATTCATGAATAAGTCCAGATTGTGGAATCCAAAACCAGGGGCCCACACACTTGTGTGCACTCATGCTCTTTAATCATCACAAATCAGGAGCAAACGGGACATAAAATTAAATTGCCTATTGTCTGTCTTTTTAAGATGTATATAGTTGAGGAGTAAATTTTTATTTTTTTTTTTAAAAGTTGCGCCAAAAAAGAGCAGATCTAACTTTAAAAAGGAAAACACCAAAGGAATATTGCTTCTTTATTATGAAGATTTTGACTTTACTAGTTTCCAGACAAGGCCATTTTAAAGGATGACACACAATAATCCACAAATTTAAGAGAAGGGTAGGTACATGTGTTGACCACCATGAATGGTGGAGACAGTGCAGTTTTTAAAGATCCATGAGAACACTGTGAGGGGAAAAATTTCAAGCTTGACATAAAAAGGTCCCATAAAACAGGAAAACCCTGTAGATCAAGGTGGGGATGATAAATGAGTTTCCAATTCTGCCAGCCTCACTCAGCAAGGGGCCTTTTAAAAAACTACAACAGTTATAGTCTCAAACATCTGGAACCCAAAGGCTCCCCCACCTGTGGGGAAAGTAAAGATATAATTCTCCTGGTGATCCCAGTGCTTTAAAAGAATCTTCACCTTAGGACAAGAGAAAGCACTGGTGCATTTGATAAAAGGGGTTTTTAAACTCCTCACTCAAGTTTTCCTGCCCAATTTACAGAGTGATAGAAATTTTTTAAATTTAAAGGACAAAACAAAGCAGGAAGCCATCTGCAAACTAATCCCTTCCACAGTATTCACCCACATGACATGGTTTTCTTTCTCTGCTCTTTGGGGGTGCACAAAATAAAAATTTTTTCTGACCCATGTCTTCCAGGTTACGGAGATAATCTGGCCAGCAGATGTAAAAACCTGTTTTAAAACCCGGAAAAACATTTCCTTAAGAACCTCTAATTAAAAATATCTCAGGATGGCTTTAGATATTACAAATAAAAGGAAAACAGGAATGCAAGTTACTTATTTCCTTGCAGGAAAAATTTTTTATCTAACGGGAAAATTTTCCAAAGGTCCCGCTAAACTGAAAGTCCAACTTACACAGTTATACCACAAAGGGGAAGGATGTGAAAGAATGCTGGCTCCAGAAGAGGAGGAAAAAGGGGTTTTTCTCGGGGAAGACATGTCATGCCCCAAAGTGAAAATTTTCCCCATTTCTATACTGCCTTTCCACCCTTTCCACACTGCCTGTCTCTGCTCATTCATTAAGAGCAGGTGGGGAACTGATGGCCACCTCCCAGAAAAAAAGGGAAAAAGGGGAATCTAATGCAGTGCAGCATCCAAGGTGTGGCAAAAAGGCGGTAGTAAGGACTGAAGAGTAAATAGGACCAAAGGATAACCCGGGAGGCGGGCAAAAACAGAGGCTGGGACCAAAAAACAAACACCTAGCCCCCGAAGTAACAGGAAGTCTTTTCCCTTTCACGCATCCATGTAAGGGGGAAAAAAAAAATCATGGGTGAGAACTATCCAAAGCATGGGGTTGGAAAAATGTACAAGTGGGTACCCGCATCATGTCCCTTTGGTGACTTGTCGCAATGGGCCCAACTCAGTAAAAGACCCCCCCCCTGACATGGAACATAGGCCCCGAAGATACTTGAAGATGGGCAGCCTCTCATTTAAACCTTTCCCCCCAAAACACAAATTTCCCCTTCCACATACTCCTCTCTCTCTCACACACACACACACACCTCAAATCAGAAGGCTCTCCATCTAATATATAAAAGTGAAAGTTTGTTTGTGTCAGACAGAAAAGACCTCATATAAATTGGCTGTGTCAATTGAGAAGACCTCATATGATTGGCTTTCCAGTGAGAAGACCTTATATGATTGGTTGCCGGGAGAAATTTCTTTTGGAATCCTGGGGTTTGCATTTTAGGGAGGGGCCTTTAGAATTCTCAGCCAGAGAGCTCTTGGGCCTGGCGGGTTTATGGAGATGAGGCCTGGCACAAGGACCAGGGCAGTGTTTTCCCCCCGGAAACCCTTTTTCCCTGTATGTTAACAACTCTGAATACAGTTTGGGAATTAAAAAGGGGAAAGTTTCCGTACTGGACAAGCTTTTTGGGGACTTGGAGACACAGGATCTAAAATCTTTTATTAAACTGCATCTAATTCCTAAGGTAATTTTTGGGTTTTTCTAAAAGGGTTTACCTATGAAAAAAATAAAAATTCCTGGGCAACGCGGGGTATTTGCTAGTTTTATATAAAATGGCAAAATCAAAGTTGTAGAAAAGCATGGATGCTCAATAGCCAAGGATAATAGAATATTGGTCTAGTATACATATATTGCCCCAAAAATAGCAATATAGTGTATAAAATTGGTAGATTGGTCATTTCCCCACACCAAAAATAGATCTTATATGAAATTAGATCCTGGAAAAATTACTGCTTTTTTTTCCCAAATTTGCCCCTCCCCCCCAAAAAGGCCCGTGGCTGGGGGATTCTGGAAGCCACAATTCAAAAAAGTAACTTTTCCCAAAATTTTCTGAGACACACCGAACAAAGCCTGCTTTCCCCTAAATGGCACTCTTTGGAAAGGAGACTGTGAGTAATCCCTTAACTCTACTGTTTACAATCCCCGCAGCCTGTGATGGAAAAGATGCTGAATGTTTTTCTGCATTGCAGAAAAGAAGAAAACAGTGTGGCAAAACCAGTAACCACTACATGACTGAGCAACAATATCCTTCCTTTTCTGCCTCTTAAAATTCCAAAATGGGGAAAACACATGCAGACAATTTCACTGGTTGCATAAATACCTGGCTCCATCATGGGTGGGCATATTATTCCTACATGGATTAGATTTCAAGGCATCAACAGTCCCCCCAAAATAGGTGCAAAAAAAGAACGCAACAGAAAAATTTGGAACCAAAAGGGGAGCAGATGGGAACAGAATGCCATATGTAAGGGCCAGAAAACTTCAAAGACCACTGTTATGGGCCTGTTGTTACACTCTTGAACCATCTCCTGAAGGCCAGCAAATTGGGATTTAAAATAAACCAAAATTTCCCAAAAACCACAGCCCAAGGTCCCCCCAAAAAACATCTGCTTCTCACTAGTGCCAGGCATATGAAAATATTTGGTTGGTTAACAAGAATGGAGGCTGTGTTTTAATTTTTCCAGAGAGATATAAAAAAAAAAGGGCATTCTGGACACCCCTCTCCAACCTACTGTTCTCCACTTCTTGGTCTACAGCTCTTATTTCTCCAGCCAATATGGCCAATTACCCCCACTCTGCCCCTCATGGAAGCAAAAAATAATCTGAAGAAGAAACATGGAGTTAGTCAGGAGTCAGGGGAAGGGGAATGTCCCTTGTGGGGGGTTTTTTGCCCCTCACCCCTGGGGTACATCCGGTTCCCTTTTGGGAAAGGGCTGCAGGGCCCCCTGTCCTACAGAACAATATGGCAGGGAAAGCTATCTTCCTGCTTTTTCATTGAACATCTGAAAGAGGCTTATCCCGCTTAAAACAAAGGGGTTTTTCCTTTTTTTCTTCCCTGCAAATGTTTTTGCTAGGTAAAAAATTCCCCGGCAGGGGGTTTTTTGCTTCTATTTTAAAAGGACTGGAGCCTCAGTGAGAGGAGGAGCAGTTAACAGCGTGTCAAGAGCAGTTTTTATACCCCGATTCAGAAACTGAGCTGTTTTCCCCCCCCCCGTGGGGAAAAAGGGGGTTCCATCCCCAACACAAACCCCCCCCCTCCCCCCCCTCCACCCTCACTGATCAGTCTGGTTTTTTTTTTTTTTTTAAAAAAAAGAGTCACATTTTAAACACATTTCTGCATTGCTATGTTTGTGAGTTGGTATGTATTTCATTGATCCCTGGAAAAATGGGGGAAAAAAACCCAAAACCACACACTTCTCACTGTCTGTTTAACCATTTAAGACAATAATAAGGGATCCCGTCCTTTGATGGGGGGAAGCAGGGGCAGAAATGATGGAAGGAACAGCCTGGGAATGCCCATGGGCCCCTTCTGTGCTATGAATCAATGTTACACTTCTGGGTGTAGGGAAAAAAAGAAGGGACAACCAGTTTGGGAGATTTATATTTGGGGAGTGTGTGGAGGGGGGGTGGGAGGGGGGATGACCCCATGTGTGAGGGTGTGGGGGATTTGGGGGGGCCACGGGCCTGGGGGCATGGCCAGGGCATGCAGGGCCATGGCAAGCTTGGGGCCCCCCAAAATATTGCCGCCCCGGTGAACCCCACCCCCCGTCCCCCCTTCCTACACCACTATATTGAAGTTTCTTTGGTTTCTCATACAGTGGTTTCTCGTTGCAGTGAACCATGCTAGGAAAAAAAAAACATCCCGAACCATGAGGAAAAACTATGATGTAGAATGCTACACCTGCAGACGGGGGGGTTTTTACACTCTATGATGTATCGATGTTGTGTGAAAGGGCGAAAGTCAGCAACCCTGTTTACAAGATTTTATTTTTTTCCTTGCTCTGACCTTGGGTTTGCTTGAAAGTCAGAGTGAGTGTTCCAAATTATTTCAGAAGGACCATTTTTTTTTTCCTAGAAATCCTTCCCAAAAGGTTCTGATACACCTTCAAGACTCCCCCGCTCCCTGGGTTTTTCCCCAAGGGAGGCATGTCCACAAAATAAGTGTGAGCTGTATAGAAGAAAAGGGGAAAACCCAACGAACAAAGGAAAAAGGAGGAACATGTGGCTTTCCCAAAAGTTTTGTCCCGCAACCACCCTGATTCCTCTGTGGGTTATGTTTTGGGCAGGGTTTAATTGCAGGCCAACAACCTCCAACAACAACCCTGCAATTAAAGAGTGTTGCTTTTGTATGGCTGCAAACCTTATTCACTGTTCTGGGAATAAACCCCCCTGAATCCAGCAGAGGTTTTTTTTCTGAGTAGGCATGTATGGACTTGCTCTGTTTTAATTTTTTTTACATTAATACAGCCAGCAGCCACTATCACATACAAAGCTTTTAAAAAACCATTTGTCCTTAATAAAGCTGCACCAAAGTAAATGAGAAAAAAACAACCTGCTACTTTCAGCTGCCCCCTTTTTGGGGCTCCCGGGGAGTTTGTAGCAAAACAGCTGACAAGACAGTACTCCCAAGGGGTCCTGCAGTCCTATTTTAAACTCTCTGTCAAGCTTGAAACTTAAAAAACCTAATGCTTAACTCTCTGAACAGCCCTAATACCCCCCCTTTCCCCACAGTGTGTTTAAAACAGATTTAATACCTTCACTCCATATGGAAACCAACATTTTCATTAGAATTATGTATCAGCAGCAATCCCTCATTTTAAATTAAAATTTCCCAGCTGCTCTCCATTACTGGGGGTAAAATATTTTCCCAATATGAAACCACTTTCAATCGTCCAGGTATTTCAAAATAAATGTTATCCTGCAGGAAGGCCAGCAAGCTGTTTCTTTTTTTTCATTCCAATGCTTTTTCCTTTTTTTTGTTTCCCCCCTTCTTTTAACCATTCACATTTAGCATGTTTTCCCCAAAAAATATTTGTATCCTAATTTTTTTCATGCATCATCTCTTACTCCCAGGTGTGTTCACTTTAGCAAGTGAAATGGACAGGCTTTAAGTCACCCAAATGCTCTGAGCAGAGGATCTCAAATTGGTTTTCAGAGCAGTGGTGGCCCCCCAACCTCCATTCAGGTTGCATATAAGGAAAAAAAGAAGAACAATTGGGTTTTTTAAAATTTAAACCCTTCCCTTTGATTTTTTCCCCCAACCACAGAGATTATTTTGACCATGGGCCAAAAATAAAAAGATCCCGGCTTTGTGCTTTATTTTCATAATATTTTTTATGGAGTCTGCTAACTTTCCTTTTTAAAAGTACTTTTTAAAATTTTCCAATTTTAAAAGGGGCCCTTCTCATTGGGTTGGCCTAGAACCTTGGTCTTTATAATATTGTGCCAGACCTGAAAAAAAAAAACAGGGGAAAATATGAGTTATGTGTTTTTATTTGTAGAGGAGAAAAGGTTTATTTATGGGATCAAAGCTTTGAGTAATTTTCAAAGTTTTAGAAAGACTCCTCCATAAGAAAATGAGACTAGACAACAACTCTCAGGAATTTCCCCCCCTTTTCATATTTTTTAACACAAAAAAAAAAGTGCATTTAAAACCTCAAAGTATTTTCTAAAACACGGGCCCCTTTTTTTTCCCATTTTTCCCCACATATTCTCCTGAGATTCATTTCCTATTTTGCTCTGTTTTTTTATATTTTTACTTTTTCATGTTAAAAAGGTTTGGGGATTTGGATAAAAAGTGTATGAAACCACATGGACTTCTCTTTAAAGCAGAGGTGGGCAGTGGGTGGGGGCCTCCAGATGTGGGCCCCCTTTTGCACCCCCCGCCTTGGCCCCCATAGTCAGTTATGTAGGGCTCTGAAAGTGGCCGGGGTTGGGGATCTTAGGAAAAACCCCAAGTTATCCACCTCTGGTTTAAAGAGAAAAACAAAAAAAGTCAGGACCAAGTGGAGGGGGCTTGCATGCTGATATTTCACAAGCTGCATCAAAAAAAACTGGTTCCCCTTTCATAGGGTTTCCCCTAGGTCAAAGTAGACTTGATAGCATTTAAAAACAACCACAACTTGTGGAAAAAGATTTGGGCTAGACCCCCC
>CAOLHI010006807.1:0-23221 GCA_948474755.1 Ctenosaura bakeri
GTAAGATATATAGATTAACCTTACTATTTTAAACTATGAGGAGATATTAGATCATTTCAAATATTATTTCCTCCAATTGGACCAGACTCACAATTGTTCATATGAAGGGGACAAAGAATTTACTACAGATTGCAAAGAAAATCCCTAGTATCAAAGCTGATGGGATATTTCATATCACACAACTTTGAGACTTACAACAAAATGGCTTTTGAAAAAAATGAGGGAAGGACTTAATGAAGTAACAGGAAGACAGAGTGAATAATATTCTTTTTGTAGGTGTGTGCGCTGTTGAATTTTCCACATTCCTATCCTGTAGAAAACAAAATAATTAAACTTTTGGTCCATGTTTATGTAATACTTCCATGTGAATTACTTTTGGAAGTAAATCAGAACTGTAGACTTAGGAGGTAGCCCAAAAGTCATTGAGTCAAAATCCTACCAGTGTAGAAATCCACAGCTAAAGCATCCCTGCTAGCTGGTTATCCATCCTCTATTTAAAAATCTACAATGAAGGAGTCTACCACTTTTAGTGGTAGTTTGTCTCACTATTAAAAAAGCTCTTCAGAAGTTCTTCCTAGTATTTAGGCTGAATCTGCTTTCTTACAGGGGAATCCACTCATTTGTGTGCTACCTACTGGTATGTCAGAAATCAAACTTGCTCTGTGTTACTGTTTTTCAGATATTTGAAGATGGCTGTCACACCAGCTCTCAGTCTTCTCTTCTAAATGTAGCAAATTCTCTAAAAGCTCTTCCTCATGCAGGGTTGATTTTCAGACCCTTTGCAGTTTTGTTCATGCTTTTCTGGACATGTATCCTGTTTGAATCAGATTATGAATTTATATCAGTTTCCAAATTAAAAACTGGTGAATTGCCACTGTTGCAAATCACATTAAAGAATAAAGTTTCAGTCATTTGTGATGAAATCAGAACATCTCAGGACATGGGTATGTGCTAATGAGCAACACAGCTGAGGTTATAGTCTTTCCTCCAGGTAAACAAACGGTTAGTGATGCGATAGGTTAGGTTACATTTATTTGAGGCAGCATCATTGTAGAAGCAACAGACAATTGCCTAGTAATGATGACATGTGGAAGCTTTGAGATGCTTCCAACAGGAGAGGTTATAAAAACATGGTGCATGAGAGAGACTTATGACTTTGGGACTGATGAAAAGGTAGAGAAGGTGCTTCCTGCCTCACCATCTCTAAGGAACCTGGTCATGGGCTGGACGGAGAGGTCCAGAATCTCAGCTTCCCAAGAACATCCAAAGACCCAGAACATCATCTGTATTGTGAGTAGCCATGTTTAGTTCCTTCCACTAGGACATTTGTTTCTTTTTAGCCTCTTAACCTGAGGTCCACAGACCCCTGCTGCTGAACACAAACATCAGTGGTAGCAATAGAAATACAGCAGCAGGGGTGTGTGCGTGTGCCGAAACTGCTCCCTTGTTTGCAAACAAGAGAACAGTGTGGGCATGCATACACTCCTGCTACTGTGTCCCTTTTGCCAGGGATGGGACAGCAGGGAATGTGGGCACTGGGAGACACAGGAGCTTTGGCATCCACACCCCCACACTGCCATGTCCCTGATGAAAGGGACATGGTGGCAGGCATATGTGTATGCCCAAACTGCTCCTTCATTTGCAAACAAGGGAGCAGTTTTAGCATCCACACACACACCCTGCTGTTGCATTCCTTGACATTCCTGGGTGGGCTCATGCCCAAACTATGATTCTGGAGACTTACCTATAACTCTGAGTTTGAATCCCCACTCGGCCATGAAAACCCACTGGGTGACCATGGGCTAGTCACATTCTCTCAGCCTCAAGGAAAGGCAACAGCAACAGATCTTTCCAAGAAAACCCCCATGATAGATTCACCTTAGGGTCACCATAAGTCAGTGAGACAGGATGGTTAGGTCCCTGTCAGTGGCACTTCGTTGTTGTGTGCCTTCAAGTCACTTCTGACTTATGTCAACACTAAGGTAAACTTGTCACAGGGTTTGTTTGTTGGCAATATTTGCTCAGAGGGGATTTGCCTTTGCCTTCCTCTGAGGCTGAGAGAATGCAACTTGAGTAGGGATCTGAATCCTAGTCTCCAGAAGACCTTAATAAACAAACAAGTAAATATTTAAATATTTAATGAAATATTTTAATATTTAAATCTAAATATTTAAACTTAAACCTTGGGGATCCCCATCAACAAATTATATTTACAGGGGGTCCCAGTATAGAAAACGTCAGGAACCACTGTCTTAGACTGTTTTGTAACTTTGTAACTACTCCTAAGTAATGCCTGAAAGAAGGTGCCTTCATGTACAAGCTACCCTTTGGCTAATGTAGGATTGCTTGCTTAGAATAAAACTTTTCCTTAAACGATCTCTTCTTTTTCACTCTTTCTTCATGTGCCTTAGCTTGATGTTTGAGATTTTGTGTGTATAGGATTCCCATCTCCTACATGAGGAGAAGGCAAAAGATCTGTAGTGTCAGGTATAGGAGAAGTGCAAGTTAAACTCCTTCATACCTGTGCTATTTTTCTGTGTAGGCTATGTGATAGGAGGTATTTAGTACATTTAGTAAATAAAATGATCCACAAGGTAGCTAATAAATGCTACCATTAAAATAGCTGAATTAAATCATAAAATAGATTAGAATGCATTCCTGAAAACCTGCCTGTACAAGAATCTGTTTCCACCATAACAATTGCTGGATGGTGTCACAAAGAAGACATTTATTTAGAAGTCGTAATGGGAGTCTTCATATTAAGTGGTTATGCTCAAAAAGAGCTAGACAATGAGATGTTTCTTTCTGGTTTAGTGCATAATATTGATTCCAGCTACAAACCCTTCACACTACCCTATTATAGCATTTTGATTCCTCATTACCCCTCATGGCAACATCCTATGGAATCCTGGGATTTATAGTTTGGGGAGGCACTGTAGCTCTCTGGCTGAGAATCCTCAATACCTCTCCCTAAACTGTAAATCCCAGGATTCAATATAATGTTGCCATTCCAGTTCTAGAATCATAGCATTATAATTGTGTAGTATGACAGGGCCCTTGATAACATAAACAAGAGGAATCCCTTCAATTGCTTTCAAAACTTGACTTGGAGGTGACCGATGGGAGTACAAGGTTAACAAGGAAGAAACAGAAGAGAAAGCAACACAGAGTCAACAAAAATAATTTTTCTGGAACACACAGGAAATAGCAGAAGTGGTTCCCCAGTAGATGAATACAGTTCTTGGTGTAGAGATGTAAAGTCCTGGGAAAAGTCATAAAAACAGGGGAAAAACAGTTTCATTCTGAAGCCTATTTTTCTCAGAAAAAAAGGGAAAATCAGGAAAAAATGGATTATAGAATATTTTATAATGATGAATAAAATGTTTAATGCAAGATGCTCACTGACAAATTAATGTAATAGTGTCTTGCATGTTGTAATTCTGGTACTTGGTTTCCTTTTTTAATTTCTTTTCATGAGTATGAGTATTTTATGTACTATGCAAAACTGAAGGAGGCAAAAAAGTTTTCTCTGTTTTAAACATGTTGATGGTTTCTTCTGGTTGCTTGTTCTGTTTGTGGCCTGCTGTTATTATACTGTCAAAACCAAATAGTTTGATTTTTTTTAGCTTGCTTTGTAACAAAAAAAAATGCGATTTTGAAAAAGAAACTTGAATAAAATATTCTTTTCATGATAATTTCTTGCCAATAAAAGTTGCACGTAAGACATTTTATGTTCATAAAGTACCAAAGTGACCTCCAAACTGTAAGTTTGTTAAGGCTGCTAATAGTTTTATTTCTCCAATTTCCTCCCTGGTTTCCATTTTTTTTTCTCGAAAAAGGGAGGGGGCAATCCATGGTTTCAAAATTTCCTGAATTTTCACATTCTCTTTCCCCCAAACTCATGAGAAATAATAAACCAGTGCTGCAAGTTTGCACTGAGTATGTTAACTCTTGTACCAAACGAAAGTCAACTTGGAGCCAATTAAATTCTTACGGTATAATTTACTCCCTGGGATCTAACAAATACTCTTGCAGTGCTTTGTTATTTTGTTCTACAGTACATGCCTGATCAGTAAATAGGAAAACTGCTATCCATGATTTGATCCTGGATGAGCGTGCTGACCTGGCATGGATCACAGAGACCTGGCTGGATAAGCCTGGGATGAGCAGGGAGGGGGGAGGGTTAATCTCAACTTTGTCCACTGAGGTACTCTGTACAGCAGCAGGTGAAACCTGGAAGCTATGGTGGTAGGGTTGCAGTGATCTCTTGGAATTTCATCCCTTTGACTTGTCCCACATGATTCTAGGTTGGAGTATGTGAACCTGAAGCTGGATTGCCAGGATACATTGGGGAATTTTTTTTTTTTTTTATGTATCACCCACTCTGCTGTTCAACTGTCTCTACTTCTGAACTAGATGGGGTGGTCTTGGGGTTGGTGTTGGAGTCCCTCTCAGCTTGTAGTGGCATCCATGTTGAGACTATGCTGTCAGGAGTGGTTCAAGACTTCATGTCTGCCATGACAACCATGGGTCTGTCCCAGTGAGTAGCTTGCACTACTCATGCTGCTGGACAAATCCTGGACCCCCAGGTGGTGAAACTGACTGTAGCTCTGTAATCATGGACAGATCACTCCTTGGTGTGATTTAGAATTGGTGGGACCCAGAATTTCTGCAGGGGTTGGGGACCCATTAATATGGCCTGCTCCAGGAGGCTTATGGATCTGAATGGATACCTGAAGGCTCTTGGGAGGTTTCCTGCTGCCTTGGTAGGTGATACTGTTGAATCCCTGATTGACTTCTCAAATGGGGAAATAGCCAGGGCAGTGGGCTCCTGTCATAGATGGAGCCAAACTGGCCTGTTTCTCCAAGGAGCTGGCAGCAATGAAACAAATAAGATGGTGACTAGAGTGATGTTGGCAGAAAACTGAGAGTGGGTCCAATCAAGTACAGGCTACAATCTATTTAAAGGCCTATTCCAGGTAATCCAGGCAGCAAACCAAATATTTTCTCTGCTACCACTGAATCTGCAAAAAGCCAGTGGAGCTGCTGTGTGGGGTGAGGGCCCTTTTACACAAAGCCCCATAAGAGGAGAAAGTGGACCAGTCAATAGTCCACTGTGAACAACTTGCCTGGCATTTCACAGGTAAAATATCTTGGATCCATTCCGTGTTGGATGCTATGATTAATACAGATCCAGTGGATAGAACTTTGGCCCTTACTTGTCCAATGTTAATAGATGCTTTCAATTTGAACACATGGAGGATGCGACAGATTCTTAGAGAGAGTCAGTACATGTGTATTAGATCCCTGGTTTATAAAAAAGGCAGAGGAGGACTGGCTGAATGGGTAGATGGCACAGCTAATGCTTGTGCACCAGCTGCACCTGTACCTTGAGATATAAGATCTGGCCATGGTGGCACACACCTTAGTTGTATCTCGTTTGGATTATTGCAGTGCGCTCTATGTGGGCCTGCCTTTATGTTGTGAAACTGGTCCAAAGAGCTGCAGACAGATTGTTAACTGAGGCAGGCTACATGGAGTGTGCAAGTCCCTTGTTGTGACAGCTCCACTGGCTGCTCACTCATTTCTGGACATAATTCAAAGTGCTGGTTATAAGCTATAAAGTCCTGTATGGTTCAGGTCCAGGTTGTCTGAAGAATCACCTTCTCCCCTCTGAGCCTCCTGCCCATGTTTAATATCCTCTGAGGAGGGCCTTTTCTCTGCCCCACCACTCTCACAGGTACCTCTGGTGGGAACATAGGAGACGTCCTTCTTGATCGCTTCTCCCAGGTTCTATGACTCCCTTCCCAGACATGTCAGATTGGTGCCTTCCTTGCTCTCTTTCTTCAGGCATGTTGACCCCTCCTCCCATTTCAGAAGCTCTTTGAAGACTGACTGCTCAAGGTGACTGGGCCTGGCAGAACTGTGCTATATTGTCTGTGATTTGTGTGTATGTTCATAATCTTTTAACAGTTACATTTTTTAACTGGTTTTAAGCTTATGGATATTTTAATTACACTTTTAATTTTTGAATCTGGTATATTTTTAGCAATGTCTCTTTTAATTGTTGTAAGCCACCCTGAGTCCCAAATTAGGAAAAGGGCAGGATATAAATATTACTAATACTAATAATACACAAAGAAATGTACTGATTTTTAAATTTAAAAAAAATCCTCTTGTGTTGCTGAAGTAGCATTACCTTATAAAAACAGAAAAATGCCATGTTTTGATAGCCATGTTTAGAGATTGCTTGGGGACAGAACAATGGGTTACCAGACTTACCTGGTCTCCCATTTGCACCCAAGCTGTAAAGGAAGGGACACTGCTGGTGTCCTAAAATGGTACTGGGGGCCAGTCTCTTCTTTCCAAGAGCCTCTGTGTTTTGCAGGCTCCAGTTGAAGGGTGGAAATAGGGGGGCAGGAATTACAGCCTGACCTGACTGAAGAGGATTTCAGTCAGGTCTGCCTGTTCAGCATAAAATTGTTGTCCAAGGCTAGCTCCAGCATTCTCCACTGGAGTAGCTTTCCCATCCACCCTCACTCTAATTATAGTTATTTGTTTCAATAATGATTGTAGAATTGTGTGTTGACTACATCTGTCACAACTTGGTAGGTTGTTATACAGTTGGAGTGGATGTTGAGCACCCGCCATCTTCCATGGGTAATGGGGTTCCTCTTAAAGGGATCTTGCGATGAGGCTTTCAGGGCACACCCATCTTGGGGGCTGGCTTGACATCAGTCCCTTCTAGCAGGAGCAGGCTGGCAGGGATGGGTTTGTCAGGAGGTCACATTCAAGTCACCTGATACCAGACTCCAGTACCTTATGCCAAGTCAATCTTCCGTCTGCTGTAACCAGTAAAAGTTGTGGCTGGTTTTTATTCCAAACCTGGATGTGTGATGTTTTCATTAGTGTAACCTTCTCCACCTGACTGCTGAGTTATGCAGCTTGAGCACTTAGTAGTTTAAGCTTCCCATTAATTTCAGTAGGTGTAAATCTAACTCAATACCTTTGTAAGTTTACATTCAAAGTGAAAGTTCTGATATCTTCCCTCAGTGCATCAAAGAAAAGAAGGGAGGAAAAAGTTCATGCATCTGAGACATAATAATTTAATTTTTGGCTTCAGATATTAATCAGGGGAAAGATAAACGTGTACAATTATCTTTAAATTGGTCTTCATTGAAGAAGACAATGTGTCTTAATATAAAATATATTAACTATGACATTTTCAAGCCATGAACCTCTGCAGGATTGTTTATTAAATGTTGCGGGTATGTACTGAATACAAGACAATATTAGAAAATTTTAATTATTAGCTTAAGAGCATCCTTCATGAAAAACACTCATTCACCCATTTTTCTAGTAGAAATGCAGAACTTTATATAGATTTGAAATCTTAACAAATGTAAAGTGAAAGATCAAAAAAGGTTATATAGTACCTCTCAAAATACAATTTTCTTTCTTGAATATGCTTGAAAGTTACTGAGCTGCAAGTAACTTGAACTGTAAAGTTTTAGTAAAATTGGCTGTGTTGCAATTCAAATATAAAACACAGCAATGGATAAATTAGGGTTTCTATCTGAAATACTACATCTATCAACATTGGTCTTTTGAATTTAAATGGAATGGGTAACAGTATTTATGAAGCAATGCTTTAAATATATATACACAATAATATGGCCCTAATGCTAAGACTACAGTCTGCTTCTAGATACTTGTGCAAGCTGTTTGTTGTCAGTGTAATTTACACTTATCAATACACTGTTGATAAGTCTGAAGTGATCCTACAGTGAGCACACGCTTTCCTAAAGACAATCGGCATGTCTCAGGATCTTGCTATTAAATATGCCTTCCAGGGATATGGCTGAACAAACATGGAGCAGCTCTGAACATGACAGAACCATTTTCACCAAGTCAACATTGCACCCCTGTCACTGTGACCAAAAACTAAAAATGTTGATTAATATGCAGGTAATGCAGAAGAAAACTATTTTTAAATCATTGTATTAAATAGCTGCAGGAGCTCTTCCAGATGTCTTTTCCATCCACAACAGAAGTTAATGTTATTGCACAAACTGAAATTCTGATCAGTGATTAAAAATCCACCCCTCTAACTACTGCTTGTGCAGGAATCTACTAATATTGCATTTAAAAGCCTATACAATTTACAAAAAAATAATGTTTCTTTTAAAAGAAGTATCCTGAGAATATTATAAAATCCATTATTCAAGCCCTTCTTTTTTTTTATTTACCACAACCATTCCCAGACAGATTTGGTTTACATGAAATTGTATTTATAGTTTTTCACAAAATATTTTAGCAAAAAGTATATCATTTGTATTTGAATAACCAGTCTCTTATCTATTTAATGTATGTATTTTCAAGCTTTCTACCCTTCTAAAGTAAACAAGTAACTCAAAATAGTTACATTACACACTTTTAGCACATAGAAAATGTTGAAGGCTTTGTGCATTTTTATGTTTTGGTCAAAATATTTACTGTATACCTTTTATACATTTTGGCAAAAAGAAACTTTACACTCTCACTTCAGTATACTTTGATTTTCTTTCTGTTATAAATCTATAATATATTGATACATTAGAATATTAATTTTCTTTTGCAACATTTTTCTAAATTTGTTTGCTTCAGAAAGGCAATTACAAAGCTAAAAGTTGATCTGAGTGCTGGAAGAAACCAGTATCTTTGGAGCTGAATAAAATATACTCACTGGAAAGAGTAAGCAGTAGTATTTCCTGTTATTTTACAGATACTTTAAATGAACAGAGTTAAAATCCAGCAGCATGCTTGTGGAAATCCTTCTCTGCCTCTCCACCTCCATAGTCTTCTGTATCACCTGAAACACATCTTATCATGACCCGAAGCACATTTTCACAGCATCTGGAGGGAATGACGTGGGGAGAAGAGCAGGACTCAACACTTCTCAGTTCCAATGACAGAAGCAGTTCTGCCAGCAGAGTGACCATGAAATTTAATCAACAGAATTTTACAAATGAATTCTTACTCAGTTTTCTTATTAAGCATTCTGTGCAATACATTCCTATAATTCTTTCCATTGAATGTAATGCTTCATGTAGTAAATTTTTAATATACTCTTAAAATGGTTTTATGAGGGAATTAATCATACAATATTTGCATATTTTTAAACAGGGCTCAGTTAAATATATATATTCTATTTATATCTTGGTTAAAAAAAAAGATTGCTATCCTGATAGCAGCCATACCAGTATGGAAAGTTCCAAGATAAGTTCTATCCATCAGGTTTTTGCTCTGTAAATAGAGTTCAGATTGCAACCGTGATCAATGTAGATCCCAGAAATCTGGTATGACTGGTGGTTCACCCATTAGATTGTTTTCCTATAGCAAGTCCTAGAGTAGCATGAATATCTGCTTAAGGTGAGTCTTACCTTACAAAAACACACACATATTCATAGCTAGCTCAAAAGAGAAATTTGGCAACAAGCAGTTTTGTTTATCAGACTGGGGGGGGGGAAGGGGTGGCATTGTAAGGCTTCCTCATGGAATGGTCTTTAGAGAAGAAATGAAAAAGACCATGCTTACCTACATGGCATAAATTCATATCACAAATGAAAAGCACAGAACACTGCAGCAATATATATATATTATAAATATTTACTGACTTGTGTAAGATTGTTTTTAGGAAAAATCAGAAGGAACTTAATCATATTTAAGGCATCAGTGCATCAAGGACTAAAGCTCCAAGAAATAAATATAAACATCAGAAAATGTTATTGTGGTGCTACTGTACAATCATCAGCTTTCTTTTACCTCTGTTAGCCACCTGTAAAGTATTTACCAGTACAGGACACCACTTTAGAGCATGAGTCTCACATCAGTTTTCAACATGTCACTGAATGAGTTAAATCGGTCAGGCAAGATTCTCATCTTTACTGTCCCATCAGCTCCACAAGAAAATATGTGATTTGCTGGTCCTGTTTCAATCTGCATGACACCTGTCCCAAGATTTCTGAAAATGGACTGTCGGGAATGTTCATTGATGAAAGTATGAAGAAGACTGAAGTTAGAGAGACTCCATACCTAAAATCATAGATAAAATGAGTGAGTTGTTTTGGTGTGCTTTTTCCTGGAGAAACGAAGGCAACACTGCGCTCATTCATCAACTGTTAGCTGTACTCTTATATTAAAATTATTTCATGAATAATGTTATTCACATTTTCATTATCGTCCGGCTACTGTTCAGTTGGCCCTCCACATCTGCAGGTTTAACATTCATGGAGTTGATTATTTGCAGATAATTTGTCTCTGCCTCTGATGCTGCCTTGTGCCATTTTTAACAGGAACTAACAAGTCTAACGTCACGTTCACAGTCTTTTTCCGAGCCTTGCAAGACTGAGAGAATGTGAATACAAGGCGAGACTTATAAATTCCTATTAAAAATAATATAGAACAGGAAAGGAGCCAAGTTTCCACCAAAATGCTAAACCTAGAGCTCTAGAAGGTTCTGAAAGCAGTACTGCACAGGTACAGACAACTCATTTGTGTGAATCACAGAGACTACAAAGAAGAAAATGTGAATACGAGGCGAGACCTATAAGTTCCTATGAAAAATCATGAAGGGCAACAGCAGGGGCAGTGGCAAGCCCCACCACCTGCCTGATTCTGCCTTGCAAAGGAACCTCATCACTTTGAAGGTGAGTGGCTAGCATGCTCCCCATCATGGATGCAAATATATTGTACTTTTTTCTGTGTGTTATATATGGTGGTGGTGGGAGTTATAAATATTTTTAGTTCTTCCACTTTTGCAAGTGTCCTGCCATCCCTACCCCCTGCAAAGGTGAAGGGACAACTGTATTTTATTTCACTGTGTGGATTTTATTAAAAGCTATCTTCAATGGATAAGAAAAGCAGGTACCAATAATCAGTACTAATGCATAACAGTTAGAACATCAACTAGTGAATCACCTGCATTTTGGCTATGACTCTTCTCTCTTTGAAACTCCATCAGAACTGACATCATTGCCTGATCCTCTTAGGGGGTCATGACCCTACTGTGTGGCATCTGCCCACATGTCAGACTCATGTTTGAAGCAAAGAGACCATGAAGAAAAAACAAGTTGCTCACATCTTACTTGTGTTTCTTCCTGTGGGCATCTGTAAACTCAAAAATCACACCCACTTTCAAAGTCCTGCCTTGTTTCTCCTTTGTGGCAGATTGCACAATTGAGAGAAATAGGTCTAAGGGACCACTGTCACTGTCTGAAGATCTGTGATCATACACAGAACAGACACTTACTTGTGTAAGCAGCTTTTGTGTGCCTGAACATGCACATGTGTAGCACAGGAGAAGGGCTCTCACCCAAAGCTACCCAGCTCTAGAGCAAGCAGACCCACAGGTATCACAAAATCCATTAAAAATTGGAAGAAATTTAACCTAGTATCAAAGTATAACTGAATTATTAATGTATTACCTTTATATTTCCTTCTGCAGATCCTGTAACAAAATATTCTTCTGTAGGATCCACTGCAATTGCTTTAACTGGAGAATCATGACTCTGAAAAAACTGCCGTTGTTGCTTTTGGCGAAGATCTATTAAACACGTATAGCCTTTTCTGCCACCTGATATTAACAGCTGATGTTTGGGGGCATATGCTAAGACAGTTGCTCCAGTATCATGACAGGTGAAAGCTGAAATACAAAGATTTCAATATTGAATAGATACAAGACTATGTATTGTTATTGTTTCATTAGTTCACAAGCAAGTCTGTCTTACCTTGAGGACACAATGTTCTAGCTACCTTAATTCTGAGACGCAGCAAAAGGCAGTTATGCTGACAAAACATGCTCTAATCATAGAACCACAGCATTAGAAGAGAAACAAAATCCATTAGTTTTTGTAACTAGCTAATTAATCTACAAACCTGGAATGTTCCCTTGTACCCTGATAAGATCTAAGATTATGTTTACCCTCTTAAACTATGGAGAATGTCTTCACAGATTTCTGCCCTAACCTCTTTCATTGATTCAAAACAAAATGTCCTGGTGACAACTGAGTGAAAGAAGAAGGAGCCAATTACAAGGCAGAAAGGTTTAGTTATGTCAATGGATAAAAAACAACTGCTCCCTTGTAACAGATCTAACTTTTTTCTACCTTTTGGATCCAAGTTTGTCTTTTTGCTTTCACTTTAAACCTTTCCAGTTCCCCCATGGATCTGTCTTCAACTGAACCAATGTATTAGTCTGTCTTCCTGGCTAAGGTCACTGTGCCATAATTTCTAACACTCTAGTCCATCAGCTGAAATTGTGACACAGCTGTGAATGAAGTAAGCTTTAATCAGTATGGCCTGATAGGGGAAAAATAAGTGCTTTAACAGTGTTATTTCATTTATTTCTACTTTGCTTTCTCTTTAAAACCCACCAGACTATCTTGTCCTTATATTGATATTCTACTGTTTATGTATTTATATGTTCACATCTCCAGTTGTACCATATCACTGTATGCTTCGTGTTTCCATTTACACACTGTGTTCATATCTCAGTGCTCAACATGCATATTTTTATGATTTGTGATTCAAAAATCTTCCAAATGTATTTTCTGACTGTTTTTGTCTGGTTACCACTAGATCAGTGAAACAGGTATGTCAAAAATACCCACCACTGAATAATTTCTGAACTATGGAGTAAACTTCCACAAGAAATCCTCTCTTTCCCCATATCCATTATGCATCACATTTCATCTTCGTAAGTACTACATTTCATACCTTTTTGCACTTGGTGTTTTAATAAACTTATTTCAAATAGGGAATAAGCTCTCTACAGTGCACTAAATAAAGTGTGCATGAAAATCAATTACAGGATGCAATGGGTTTCTATCTCTGTGCAGATGTTTTTTGTATATCCAAACAGGCAATCATTTCCTAAATTAGGAAAAGGAGGGAAAATGTTATCAATGAATGTATTCAAAGACCTGAAATCAACTGTGTTGTTTTGTTGATGGAATAGCTTTCAGCAACAGAACTAGGGGTTAGGTAAGGCATCTCTTTATATTGCAGCCCCTCACACACCGCCAGTACCTGCTCTGAAAGTCTAGGAAACCCCCCAGAGCAGATTTTTGGGAAGAAGGCTGTAGAGGAGAAGGATGACATGGTGTGAGGTCAACTAATAAAAAGCTGAGTTTAAATCAGTATATTTTATTCAGTTTCAGGAAAGTTCCTCTAAAAAACCTTGCCCTATAATTGTCTTGCACAGGTTTTAATAATGTATTGGCCAGTTTTACTTATTGTCTTGTCTTCGGGTGCAATAGATAGCAGTAATCTGTTAGAAAAAGTAAAGAGAATACAACTAGACTACAGTCTATTTTACATAAGAGTAAAAAACCATATGCACAACATCACTGTTTGGAAAATCTATAGCTTAACAAATAAATTAATATATACGTTTATACTTACCATGCACTAAGCTGCTTGTTGGTGCAACCAGAGTATCCCACAGACAGATATTTCTATGAAAAGAAAGATGAAAATAATCAGTTTTATTTTACTAATAAGAGGTTCTTATGATAATTAGCTTTCATCCACAGTATGGATTTACTGGCTCAATTATTATGAATTAAAATAAAATAATTAAAAATTAGTTTGAAATTATTGTATAAACATAAGACTTCACCCCTTTTGCATGCTTAACAAGAATAGCTGTGCCTGCGAACACAGATCATAAGCCTAGAGGGGTGACCTCAGTCCTTTAACCCATTTGAAACTAATTTCCCATCCTTCTCAGTGCAGTCAGTCTGCAAGTTTAGTGTTTGTGTTTTTGAAATAGCATTTTTGTGGCAATTTCTCTCTTCAGCCAACCAGAACCCATTAACTTCCCATCTCTCTATGCCATGCTTATCCACAACATATTACTTACCAATAGTTAACAAAGCAACAAAAAGCGGATGTGCTACTGCACAGTGCCAGTCCAGTGACACACAACAAATAATACTGAATGCACTGCATCCTCTTCTCTGTTCCAGCCATGAACAACAGCAAATTTGTCCCTTTTATACATGAGCTACAGTTAACACAATGAGCTACACACACCATAATGATTTCTGTAAGGGTAAAATGCCTTTACATAAATTTAGTATTAATTAATTTTTTTCAGAAGAAGCTTTTGGGAAAATATATCAAAGTGCCAAAATGTAAATCTCATGCAATCAAAAACATCTTATAAAATCTTGCCACCTTACCATGTGGTGGGCAGAAGGTAGAAATGGATTTACTATTTGCATAAATCCACTGATGCATGTAGCCCAAAATAATCAGTAATTTTTCATTATTCCAGGTTTACCATTATGACTTTGGAAAACACTTTAGTACCTGTTGTCAGTAGACTGCCCAGCTGTAGCTATCAAAGATGAAGAACTGATAAAAACAAAATCACTTGCTGTTTTGTTATGGCATTGCCATGTCTGAAAATTGAAACGGACAATGAGTAAGTAAAAGTAGGAAAGATAAATACAGGATTTTATTTTACACAGTCATTTGTATTTGATATTCTATTTTATCAGTTAAAACACAGAGGAATTTTATATAAAATTCAGTTCCAAGAGTAGCCAGGACTCAAAAGAGCTGGTTCAAAATATGCTGATGTTTTGATCTCTTTACTGACTAGCAATGAAACCAATACAATGTAAATTGCTATTTGTTGAACAGCAATGAAAAACTCCTTCTGAAAACCCCTTCAGTTTCAGAAATTGTTTGCTATTTGACATGTGCTTTAACTATTTGGAAAAGCATAATCCTAATGACTTCTTGACTGAAATTCCCTTTATTTGGGGTTGCTTTTTTTCCCTACTGAAGATAAATGCAAGACTTAGAACGGTCTTTGCTGTTTTCCCCAAGCGTATCCTAACACCAGAAGTTTAGCAAATTAGAAATGTTATGTGTGGGACTGAAAGAAACCATACTCATTTCATAATATGAACAGTTTATAAAAATTAAAATACACATGAATGTCATGGGGCTGGTAAAATAAAACAAAAACAAATTTTATACTTTAAAAAAAAAGAACTGGCTCACTAGATATGGCTTGGGTGTGCTTCCATTTTGTAGGCTACTTTTCCAATTCGTTTGATATAGACTTATATATCCATCTCCATCAACAATTCCAAACTGAAAATTGAAACACAGAGTGCATTTTAAATAAAAAATATAACTGCACATACAGTATCTCCCAAAATATATTAATATTTGTACTACTTGGCTTATTCATATTTAAGCTGTAGCTTACACAACCTTCCATAGGCTTGCCTTTTAAAATAATGCCCATATATTAAAAGTTGCTAAAGACAGTGTAGGTTGCCTAGTAGCTTTAACTTTGGTCCCTCCAGATGTTAATGACCTATACAACTGGCCAATTGGAGCTAACAGAAACTGGAATCTAACATCAGCTGGAGGACCACTGGTTTACCAGGCCTGCTGTAGAAGGAGCAGACATTCTTCAAAAAAAAAAAAAAGTAATAATAATCTACTATGCTCCAAATGCAAATGAAATTGACAGCATCAAGAGCATTCTCCTCCACTTCCATATCAAGATCAGCATTAAGTGTACACAAACGGGTCATCTGCGCCTGTGCAGTGCACTGTTTGGAAGCTCCTAGAGCTTGATGACAAGTGCTTTGGCAGGAACCCTGCCCCGCGTCTCAGAGGCTATAAACTACCTTCCCTCCAAAACCCTCTGTTCTGTGGCCGCCTAAGGCAGCAGTCAAAGAACCAAGAGCAATGGCAGGTTCAGAGGTTCTAGGTACCCACTGCTGGGTTCTCTCCCATGAGTTATGATGAGATGAGGTGTCCTTAGACCTCTTCTTTTTATACTTCTTAATAGAGGCAGGTGGGATTGACTTCCCCTATGTAAGGGGGAGTGGTCTCCTCTCTATGGATGCTGGCTGGTCTGAATCTGGAGAGCTACAACCCTGCTAAGGCTGATGCTGTGGGCACAATGAAGGCTTCTGTTCAGGTTGGTTGGGCCACAACTGTACCAAGGTTGATGAATGCAAAGGTATCATGGCCAGCTGAGTTAGCAGGCACGAAAGCAGGCAATCTGACTGAGGCTTCCCCATTCCCAACAGCTGAGAGGATTACCTCAATAAAGAGGAGGGAACAGCAGAAGCTGAAGTTCTGGAGGTGGAGTGATGCCCTATTTGTGTCACTGTTACTGAGGTGGTACAAAGAGGTCTGTTCTGAGAGGTCATGTCAGAAGCACTCAATACCTTCAACCAGAGCAGAGCCTTAAATCTGGCCACTCTATTATGCTTCATTTGCAGGGTGAAAAGCTAACAGAGAGAGCAAGACCCAATGTTGTGACCCTCATCTAGGCACAAAGGCAATTTGAGTGGCCATTCTTGTCAGGTATCTTGCCTCCACAAGAGGAGCAGTGTTTGAAGACTGCTGCTGAGGCCATAACCTGAGGGAAGTCCATGCCAATAATCCGATGTCAAAAAACCATTTAAAGCAAACCAAAGAAATCCAAGAGAGACAAAGCCAAAATGCAAGACAAGAATCGTAAATTCAGTGGACATATTGACTTGGACATCTCTTACAATGTCCAGGTCAATACATCCACTGATCTGAAAAGGCTCCTAAAGTACTGCTGCCAGAGTGGACAAAAAGGAACTGAAGGTTTTGGTGGGAAGCTGGCTTTATAGCCTCTGGGGATAGGGATCGGGTTCCCACCAAAATGCTTGACAGCAGGCTCTAGAAGTTCGCAAACAGTGCACTGTGCAGGTGCGGATGACCCATCTGTGAGCATCACAGAGACCATGAAGAAGAAGAATAAATAATTCAAAAATAACACCATAACCTAAAGTATTCCTCCATGTGGTAGATGTTTGCCTCCACTGACAGGATTCAGATTAAAGTCTAACCTAGCAGGTGGCTTTGTTCATATCTTCTGTACTGGGAAACAGAATTATGTTTCTTAACCCAGGTATAATCTCACATATCTTTATAAATCTATGTCACGCTGCACATGCAATAGCAAAGATTTTGCCTTAGTCTCCCCTGCTAATTAAAGAATGTTAACAGATTCAGAGCAAGTCACACACCATGTGAATACTGGAAAAGTAGGTAACTGCAAAGATGAAACACAAGGAGGAAAGGATTCTTTTAAAATACTCATGTTTGTAAATGGTAGAAACATAAAACCTTTTCTATATCTGTAAGATACCTTGTTGCCTTGATAATTGAATCTCATCCGTGTAATCCTGGAGTTACCACCTGACCGGAAACATGTAATTTGCTGAGAATGACCCCATTCAAACATTCTCACACTGCCATCTTGAGCACCTGTCAAATCTGCAATAGGGAAAAAGAAAAAGAAAAAAATGGGCATGTCAAGATGTTTTCACTATTGTTGTATCCAAAGGTTCTGCTTTTTTAAATAACTCTAAAGATGTAGTTTCATCTCAATACAAACCTAGAAGTACAGTCTAAATCCAATTTAAGGCTTGTGGAAGAAGTAAGTAAATTAAAAAAAAACCCACTAGTGTAGTTGCAATGAATAAAACCTTTGTGCAAAACAGTTGCACAATAGCTTTTCACAGCCTCTTGCACAACTTCTTGATCATATGATTTTACTTTAGAAAAGGCACAGCCTATGTTTTGGAAATCTTGTTTCAGACAGGGAATGCAATTGGCCCCAAAAACACTGCTTAAGAATGGGGTGGGGAAATAGCTTTCAAACTTAGGATCTACACTGCCAGAAGTTTACAGAGCCAACCATTGGTGCCAGTGGAAATGTTACAGAATTTATTTCATAGCATCATGTAATTTAAGCTGCCTAAAGAAAAAGTATTGCCACTTTGGGGAATTATGATTACTTGGAATGTCTATTCTGACATAAGGGTGCCTCTGCATTGTATCAACATCATCTCTGAAAGCCTCCCTAAGTGCCTTTTCTATCTGACTTCTAACAATCGTACTGGAGAAATGGCTTTCTGGGTTACTTATGCATTCTTTGCCAATAGAGGCACCTATTATGAGAGGTGTCTTCAGTGCAACTATGTAGGATATAATGTAGGTCCATGGTCCTACAGTTCCATGAATAAGGATGGAAATGGAAAAATCACAGGTTTATACAGCTGTACGTAATGCACTGTGTGTGTAATGAGGGCACACATTAAGTCTCTTTCTCCACCATTTGTACACATTTTCTGTTCCTCACATTGCACACATTAGGCAAAGGACCTCCAGATGTTTTTCAAATCCAGCATCCCTACACTAGCCATGTTGGCTAGAGGCTGACAGAAGCTGCAGTGCAACAACATCTGGAGGCCCATAATTTGTCATCCATAGTCTACATCAACCTCATAGTGTATGCAGTTGTTTAAGGAGTGTGCCCATAAAATGAAATTTGGGACTAAAATGAAACTTAACATTAATCTAATTAAGATTTTTTTTAAAAAAAAAACCTTTGTCATTAGCTCAGCCAAACACATCTTACTCAAGATCACTGAATTTGCAGAATGCTCGTAGCAGCCCCTGCACCTCAAAATTTGATCCCAGAAAATATTTTGATTATTAATTCCTTTCTCTGCTTCATCTTGTTCAACAATATATGGTTTTCTTTCCTATGATTTCTTCAAACTTTTTACGTAATACAGTACAATAATGGAACTGTAAACCAACATTCACATGGTCCAGAAGTACAAAACGTACAATAAGGAAGTGTTGGATGTGAAGCCATTCTTCGGACGTTGTTGATAGTTTTCTTGATCATCTGTGAAATAAGAAAATGAAGAGAATTGCTACAAAATCAATCAAAAGCTTACTAAAAGTATTTACTGATATAGAGTGCTACCATATTCTTCATGAATTTTGGACAGAAATAGCTATGGAAGTTAATGAAAGCGAGATCCTTCCCTCAACTTTAGCTCACATTTAATACCAACAGATTTCAACCCGGTGTGTGAAAGCTTTTGTTCCATGTGTCTACAGTTCCCAACAGAGAGACTCTAGACTGCAGTCTTACCTCTTTTCGTGCCAATTCTTTTCTGATTCCATTAAATTTATTGGAATATTCCTGTATATTGTAAGGTAAGTAAGACAGAGGCAGAAGCAGAAGCATGTGAGAGAGAGGTAAACAAACTTTTACAAAAATTAAGTAGGAATGAGGAAATTAGGCTTTGCATTTAATCAATCATAGCAAGTTTAGGTGTGAAATATTTACATTAGTTGGAAATGATTTAACTAGTCCTTGGATAAAGAGCAAACATTGCAGCAGATGCTAAGGCTATGAGTTAACCTATTCAGCTATGAGTTAACCTATTTTAAAAAAACTATTATAACATTTCTCATTTTAATTTTTTTTTTTGCTCAGCAACAGCAGTACAGAAAATCCAAAAGGCAAAAATGGAATGCTATAATATAATTGCTTTGTGATAGCTCCTCTGTAGCAGACACCAGGATAAACAGGATACCAGTTCTAAGACTGTTATTCTACATCCATGGAAAACTTAATTACTATTGTTAGGATTTTTATCAGACAGTTATTTATACGAAATAAGAGAAAAAAATAGAAAATAGGCTCTTTGCTTCAGTGAAGTCTTCAGTGAAAGAAGAAAAGAGGCAATTCTTCCACTTGACTGAAGAGTCTTCCATGAGCAGAAGAACAAACTGGACAATGTTTGCTGTCTTACTGTTATTTAGGGGACTACTTCGGCAAACCCAACAGTAGCCCAAACCCCAAAATAAAATAGCAAGGCAAGACATTCTCTCAACCTGCTCTGTCTGCCCTTTATGCTCTGCAGGTATAATACTGGCCTGTTGAATGGCTGTAAGGATTACAATAAGATATGTGAAATAAAATCTTTGCTCTATGAAGGACACTATAAACGTTTTTAGTAGTAGTTGCAGAAATGAAGCAGGAGGTGTGTGTTAAGACAATAAAAAATACTAGACAAGAGCCAGAGTTGCTGAAGGAAGCAGAACACATTAGATGTGGGATGAAAAGCAGAGTGAAGATGTATAGAGCTGGAAAAATGTTTTTTAAAAAGCCTATGGATCTACATCACACAAGGCAGGTCTGCTTTTAGGTGGGGGGCAAAAGTACTGTGCAACATACAACAATGTATTTCTAAACTGAGAAAGGTCACAGCTGTTTCATTCCTGCCTGCCAAGCAAAAATAAGCATAAAAAGAATGCAGGGTATAGAAGCTGTAGAGGAAAGTGTTACAAGCACTGCTTCCATCTATTCTAATATAGTTAAAAATAAAATTGGTTTAAATAAAGGTTAGTGAATGTCTTTTTAGCTAGGGGACAAAAGAAGCTTTGGTGAAGCTCTGACTACTTTACATCTTCATTCAGAATCCCACCCCTGCCCAAAAAGTGACCACAGTACCAGGAACAAAACTTGGAAGTCAGAAGACTATGGTCAGAAAGTACAAACTTTAAGACAGATGAGGTTCCTGTATTCTTGAAAAATATGTTAAAGGGAAAATTCTATAAGATACAACTTTCCTCACCACTGTACTGCCATGATAAAGAAAACCATAGTTGGTGATGATCTCAGACATACAAAAGTAATTTCTCAAAGACCAGACTTGGAAACCAGTCAAGCTCAACTTACAATGAAAAGTAGAGATGAGTTTGTCAATTTGAAAAATGGCAACATTAGAACTAAATGACCATGTCTATTTAGGAAGGAAGACAAGGTAACCTGTGTGTGTCTCACTGTTTCACCACAGTAAAGCAACTAGTCAATCTGAAATGAAGGACATCTGCATCTTTAACAGTAGATATTTTAAACAATCATCTTTAAACTGAACTGAGTTGATCAGACCATCATCATAATTAGTATTTACATGGTATGGACAGGCTAACTTTATAATCCTTCTACCAAAGTAGGGATGTTTTTGTGAAAAAAAAAATGAAGCAAATAGTGCAATGCAGTAACTGGATATAATATTATTAGTCATGAAGGTCTTGCTGTGATCTAGGAACATTTTGACTAGCACCTCACACTCACTGTACTGTACTATTTTTAATTTTGCTTTTGTTTTTATTAGATTTTCTGCACTAAAGAGAACTATTAAAGCTGCAGATTCAACAGGAAAAAAGAATGGTGAAAATTTCTTACATGTTCCTACATATCAAATGTATACATCTTTATTTAGAAGTGCATTTTATGCACTAACACTCAAAATTTCATTATTAAAAGTATAGTTAAAAGATTATCATATAATAAGTAACTCACCACAGCTGCACCTCTGCCAGTCTGAGTACTACCAAGCCAAGGCATGTTGATTGGAGTGCCAGGATTGCTGTGAGTGTAAGGTGTAGTTCCCTGAATGTTTCCCAAATCATCACGAGCATGTATAACTAAGAAGTCATCAGCTCTATAAAGTAAAATGTTATCATGAGAATTAACAGTCCCTTACCAGCTATTAGTATTTTTTCCCATGAAAGGCACAACAATTGCTTAGCCAGGTGCATTCACCAAGTCTCTTACAATAGATGTATTTGGTCTGCAGAAGAACAGGTTGCCTGCCTGAAACTGTGGTTCTTCTTCGTGGTCTCTGTGCCTTCATACACTAGGAGCTTTAGCGCCTGCGCGGTAGCGTTCGGAAACTTCTAGAGCTTGTTCGCTTGGCGGGAACCCCTCCCCCACGCCGGTACTGCGCATGCTCCTCCCGCCGAGCAACGGTCTCTCCTCAGTTCTTTCTCGTCCGCCGCCGCGTACGGAAGGTTCTTTAGTTTGTTCCTCTCACGTCGTGCTTGGCTGCTGTTTTTTCACGGTTTTACGGACTTTCGGACTGTCTTTGACCTCTCTTTCGGACTCCCCCTTCGGCTTTCGTCTTTTTGGATTTCGGAGTTTGGCGTTTCTTCGTCTTATGTCCGCGCTCTTTAAGAAGTGCGTGTCCTGCGGCCGCAAGGTTGCCCTCAACGACGGCCATAAGGAGTGTCTCTTCTGTTTGGGCGAGTCCCACAATATCCGGACTTGCCAAATTTGTAGGGATTTTACTCCCCAAACTCTTCGCAACCGCTCCGCGAGACTCAAATCTTTTTGTTGGGAGCAGTCTCTGCGGGCGATAGACGAGACCTCCACTTCCAAGATGGCCGACAAGAAGACGACCACGCCATCGACGGTATCGGCGGCTGCCGTTCCGTCCACCTCGTCGGTATCGGGCTCGGTACCGGCGAAAACGCCGATCTCGGCGTTACCGAGGATCCCGAAGCTGTCGGCGGCTGCCAAGTCAGCTAAAGGATCCTCGACGGCGAGGAAGGCTGAGGCTCCCCTTACGGAGACGCCTGCAAAAAAGCGCCCTGCTCCGGACGGAGGCAAGGGCAAGGAGAAGGAGAAGAAGAAGAAGAAGAAGGAAAAGAAGCGCTCCCCGGCTGGGGACGCTCAACCTCCTACTCCTCCTCCTACTCAGCAGCCTTCCAAAGGGCGAGGCGAGTCCGTCGACCTCTCGGAGGATGAGATCGAGGACGTTCCCCAACAGCGCCCGGACTCGCCTGTGGCAGACCCTCCAACCCTGGTGGAGGATCGCCACCGCCCTCTTAGCCGTCGCAGGTCGGCCGACCTGCAGCAGAGAGAGCCCTCTGCTTCTCCGGAGCGGCGTTCGACCTCCTTCAGGTCCCGGTCCCGCTCTTCCGAGCGTCCGGTGGCCTCGCCGCCTCCGAGGGAGACAAGAGAGGAACAACCTCGCTCGTCTGCCTCAAGATACACCTCGGCGTCCTACGTGGCCAGGTACGCGAGGGAATCTGAGTGGAGAGAGCGCCCGGCCTCCTATCGGTCCCATTCGCCATCGTACCGGGATCGGTACCATCGTGGCCCGAGTCGCTGGGAGACCTTCCGGAGGTCCCGGTCACCTCGTCGACAGCGCGAATCGCGCTCGCCTAGAGGGGACGAGGCTCGGTACCGTCGACGCCGAAGCCGATCTCCGTCGGACCGCCGCTCCTTCAGCCGCTCTCCCTCTCCTCGATATCATAGGGCGAGGGAGCCTTCACCACGGTATCGGGCGATATCGCCACCTCCTAGGGTCACGGCAACGGCGACGCGCCCTACGGAGCCGGTGGTGACTGAGCGGGCTACGACGACGTCAGCCTGCCAGACTACCCCGGTCACCACCAAGAGGGTGAAGTCCGTGGTCAGCCATCCCAAGCGGGACGCTGCTGCTACCACCGCCCCGGCTGCGGAGAAGCCTAGGAAGGCAACACCTGCGGCGACTACGAAGGAGCCGGA
>CAOLHI010006808.1:0-24997 GCA_948474755.1 Ctenosaura bakeri
TCCACTTCGTCCCCTGCCTTCCCACTCTTCCAGCGACTTCCAAAACGCCCCGTTTCTTTCTCCTCTTCTTACTAGAATATATTTATAGAGTGATGGAATATTTTGTGCAATCCTGCCTTTTTCCTTTGTGTGTTTCCTTCCCACAACGCTTCCCTCCCTTGGGGGTTCATTTTACCTCACAAATTACCTCATGAAAACACCAACACCCCCCCCCAAGAACTTCCATGGCAGCTCCTGTTAGAATATACTCAGAATATAGAATATAATGTAATGTCACCAGAAATGGTTTTGCTGGGTATTGGGGATAAGGGATTGGATGTAAATACGCTCTATGCCTTCATTATATGACAACAGCTATACAAATAATGTTTCTTCACATCTGGAGCCAGACTGAAGCCCTGGGGACAGAAGATCGGATTGCTGAGGTTGCTGAGTTATCCCAAATGGCCAAGTGAGTGTGGGCTTCAAAGGATAAGCCAACTGAAGGTTTTATGAAAGACTGGAAACCGTTTATGGACTTTTTGAGCAATAAGAAACCTGACAAAGCAATAAAGTGTGGTTACGGTTGCTAGTAATTCTAGTGAGACTGCCTACTTGGATTGGTAATGGCAGAACAATATTTTTTTCTTTGTATTAAAACTACTAAATAAATACTTCTTTAACATTTCTGTGCTGCAAACAGGTGTTGGGGTTGTTGGGGATTCTGACACCTGAAAGGAACCAACCTGGGGATCTTTTCATCTCTGCAGAGGCCCTGGATGCCTAGCATGTTCTTTTGGTTTTTTTGGAAGTGACTACAACTCCCAGTGTGTTTGTGCCAGCTGGGGATTATAGGAGTTGAAGTCCCACACCTACCTCCCAAACAGTAATGTCTCTCCCACCTTGGGGCACAACCCTCCGCAGTCTTGTGGGTAAAACCCACGGCAAGGCACACAGCCCTGTGTGTCAGCCAGGTTTGTGCATGTATGCACACACACACACACACACACACACAACTGATTACAGAAGGAAGCGCGTGGCACATCTGGAGGGGGAGAGGTGACCCAATTAGGGCTGAGGCCAAGGAGCATTCCTGCGGCCATCTCTGTGGGAAGACACGACCAGCCCTGTTTCCCCCCATCCCCGCTTCTTTGGCCGCAGAGCCGCCCGGGGCGAGACGGCGGCAGAAATTCGTCACGGCAGCATTTTCCTGTACAAACACTGCCCGGCGCATTATTGCAGGCTGGGTGGTCCGGGGACAAAGGAGAGAGAGAGACATAAAAGGGGGCTTAATCACGCCAGACCCGCTGAAAGGCCGTGAAAAGGAAGAGGGGAAACTGTAGCTAGTGAGGCGTGCCGGGCTCCAAATGCCAGTGGGGCACCATGCCAGCCTCCAGGAAGGGGGGAGAGGAGGGCCAGACCTCTTCCTCACAAGGGCCCTATGCTCCCCACCCTGCCCCCCCCCCAGCCCCTGGCTTCCCACAGCCCAAGCCAGGCCTGGGCTGCTCCAAAACAGAGAGAGGCTGGCCATGGTCCCCTCATGGCACTGGTGTCCATCCCCATACGGCACACGGCAGGTCAGCCGGGAGAGCACCAGGGATTTTAGAACCCTGCGGTGGGCAATCTGAGGCCCCCTCCAGATTTAGTTATTTATTTATGATTTGTTGAACTAATTGATATCTCATCCCACCCTCTGTCCAAGGTGCTCAGGGAGACCATCTGGGTGGAGGCAATGAGGCTGTTGTCTCACCCTCAGCCACGGCAGGTGGGCCATCTCTGGTCCTTCACGTTTATTTAGTAACTTTTTTGTCTGTAAATTTTTTATTGTTATCAAGTCAACTTTGAGTTATGCCAAGTCTCTGAATGAGAGAGCTCCAGGTCAGCCTGTTATCAACCACCCTGCTCAGGCCTTGCAAGCTCAGCGTAGCCAGGGCTTCCTCGATGCCTCTGTCCACCCGTCCATCTTCCTCTTTTCCAACAGCCTCCCACTTCACCAAGCATTATTGCCACATCATCTCATTTCAGTCCCACCTGAGGAGAGATATCTTATCTATCTCATTTCTCTCTCATATTTCTACTGCTATGAGGCATCTTCAGGTTGGTTCTTCACTTACGGTGACCCTTTGTTGTGGTTGTGTGTCTTGAAGTCATTTCCAACTTATGGCAAACCTATCACATGGTTTTCTGGGGCTGAGAATATGTGACTATCATTTTTTCTTTCTGGGACAGCCTTGTTTACAGTGGATTTGTGTCGGGAGTCCTCCATGTTTTATTGTTTTAGGATAGCAGTAGACTGAGGAAATAGTGATAGTAGGCTGTTAGCTATTCCCAGGCGCCAACCATTCCTTCTGGCTGGAATTTCAAAGGAACCATTTGGCATGATGACGTTCGTTCTTTTACAACTATCTTAGGAGAAACTGTCTGTTAAAGTGTAAGGTGGGGGGAAAACGTTCCATTCTCGAGCTTTAACGTCTGAAGACAGCATCCCTTACTATGTTACAATAAATCTTCTATTAAGTTTGTTGATCCGTGTAAGAGTGAATCTGTTCCTGACAGAAAGCTCGAGAGTCCTTTCAAAAAATGCACCAATTGATGGACCAGTCGATTACTGAAGAAGAGCAAGGATCTGCAGAATCTGATGGAGCTACAGAAACTGAAGTGCCCCTGGATACCAAGACAAAATTGCGCCTGACCGAGGCTATGGAAACCCCCACAAGCGGCCAAACCTGGGTCTGGGGAGAAAAGCCACATACGTCGTTGAGACAACGCAGAAGGGCTGCTAGATGGGATACATCAGCAAAAGACCTATCCCTTTTGGAGGAGATAAAGCAAATGGAAACCGAACTGGAAAGAAAAGATGAGGAGATACTCGAACTCAAGACCATGCTACGCGAGATGCGCATCCGTCCCTCGCAGACAGGGAGATCACCAGGAGGAGAACCACGAGCGGCTGTCTCGGCGGCAGGCACCCCTGGTCCGCCCCAGCAACCAACAGGGCACACGCCAGCGCCACTGTTACTCAGAAATGTGGGAGACCTGAAAGCGACCTTCAACGGGAAGGGGGAGAAACTCTCCTTTTTTTGACTATGGCAAACAATTTCATGATTGATCACGGCCATCTATTTCGGGATGATGCGGCCCGAATTCGATACCTAAGCCAGAGGATGAAAGGACTGGCAGCAGACTGGGTAGCGAACCTATATGACTCCCGCGCCCCCGAAACTGAAAATCTGCAGCTCTTCATGAACCATCTGCGGGAACGCTTTGAAGACCCCCATTTATTGGAAAACACCAAATATCAACTGAAACGAATGAAACAAGGCAGGAACGATGTGGGGACGTATTCCCGTGAATTTAGAAACCTGGCCACCAAAGTCCCGTGGAGTGATGAAATTCTAATTGAGTTATACAAAGATGGACTAAATCCTGATATTCTACACGGGTGCTTAATGCAGGCCAATCCACAGACCCTGCTAGGTTGGGTCAGACTAGCTACTGAAATGGAAGGCATAACCCAGACTGTTCAGCTGAACCGACAAAGACAAGACGTGCCAAAACGACAACCTCGCGGTCCCACCGTCCTCAATGCTGAGGAACGGAACAAACGTCTCCGTTTGGGCATGTGCTTTAACTGTGGAAAACCGGGCCACCTCGCCAACACCTGCCGCGGAAACCAAGCTCCGACTGGGACTAAGGGAGCACGAGCAGACCCAAAGGATATAGAATTCACACATCAGACAGCGGCCGCCAAACAACCACTTAGACGCACTTCTAAGGACCCTGCAGCGGCGACAGGAGACTCCGATCCCGATGATGAAACCACCTCTTCGTCCTCATCTGACATAGATGGAGATTCTAAACCTGACTGCGATGACTGGCAAGCGGCGGGAACATCTGTAAGTACTCCTAAAATTCCCCATTTCTACGCCACGGTTGCGATTAGTGGCAGCGATGGGACTTTGCATGTACATAGGGCATTAATTGACTCTGGCTGCTCCAGAAGTTTGTTACACCCCAAATTGGCCAAACAATTGAAAACTCTTTATGAGCCCTTGGAATGCCCCATCAAATTAATGCAAATGGATGGGACCTCAATGACTGGGGGAGTAATTAGTAAAATCACTAAGCCCATCTCATTTCAAATGGACAAAAACAATTACAGCATGCGATTTCTAGTTCCCAAGGCGATGCAGTTCAAATTGGTCTTGGGAATCGATTGGCTTCGTGAATATAACCCCCAGATAAACTGGACTGCTGGCACTATGTCCTCTTCAGATGAAAACTTTTCTATTCCCCATGAAGAATTGCAACAAATTCCTTCACACTACCGAGACTTCCAAAAGGCTTTCCACGAAAGGGAGGCTGACAAATTGCCTCCCCACACGGACTTTGACTGTAAACTGGAATTAGTTGACGGGGCCACCCTGCCTAAACCGAAAATTTATCCCATGAGCCAAAAAGAACTCCTTGCTCTCAAGAAGTTCCTAAATAAAAACTTGGCTCGCGGCTTTATCAAGCCCTCTACAGCCCCCACGGCGAGTCCTGTCTTCTTCCGAAAGAGAAAAGATCCCAGCGCGGATCCGAGACTGATAGTTAACTACTCTGCTATTAACCAGGTTATTTCCTCCAATTGTTATCCCATACCTCTGATACGGACTGTTTTGGACCATCTTGTTCAAGGAAAATATTTCACCAAACTTGATCTTAAAGAGGCTTTTCATAGGATTAGAATGGACCCGGACTCTGAGTGGCTCACCACCTTTGCAACTCCTCTAGGTAACTTTAAATGGACGGTTCTTCCCTTTGGCTTACAATCGGGGCCATCTGTGTTCCAAATGTTTTTGAACACCATTTTCCATGACTTGTTGTATCAGGGGGTTCTGATTTATCTGTTTTATCTGATTTATCTGTTCCTGACAATTTGCCACCACTGCCTTCCTTTGAGGTTGAGAGAGTGAGATTCACCCAATTCACCTGGTGGGCTTCCACAGCTAAGCAGGGATTTGAACCAAGGTCTCTCAGAGTCCTAGTCCAACAGTCAACAAGATGGCTCTCGAGATTCCATCCGAGGAGGCTTTGCCACTGCCTTTTCCCGAGGCTGAGAGAGTGTGACCTGTCCAAGGTCACACAGTGGGCTTCCACGGCTGAGCAAAGATTTGAACCTCAGTTTCCTGGACTGCTCATCCAGCACACCAACTGCCATGCCACGCTGGCTCCCCATACTTCTATCCCACCCTATATCCAAAGATCTCGGGGTGGCATGCGATATCATCAACTCAAAGAACTTTAAACTGCTTAACATTTTTTAAAAAGTCAAAAAATAAACCGTAACCTGAAACGTGTTTAGCTACAGCCCAATTTGAAGGAGGTTAAAACGAGGCACGGATGTCCAATTGTACTGCAACCAACCAGTTAACGAGAGCGTGGGCCACGGCCTACTTTACCACAGAGGGTTATGTAGAATTTTACATGGATTTGCAGGAGTGGGATATTTACTCTTTCCCAGCTGTGTTTGGACTGCAATTCCCATCAGTCCCAGACACCATGGCTGGTGGCAGAGGGCGCTGGGAGTTGCAGTTCAAGAACATCTGGAAGGCTGCAAATGGGCCACCCCATTTTAGACCGTGGTCCCCCATTTTCTTACATGCCTCTCTGCATCTTTCGATTAGATTTGTGTGGTACAAAATCTAAATTTCTTCCCTTACCCTCTGTCCTTCCGTGCTCAGAGGAGGTTGGCCACTGCCTTCCTCTGAGGCTGAGAGAGTGTGACTCATCCAAGGTCACCCTGTGGGTCTCTGTGGCCAAGTGTGGATTTGAATCTTGGCCTTCTCGAAAACTCAGATACCACACAGGATCTGCATTGCTTTGTTGTTGTTCCATGTCTTCAAGTGAAAATACTGAGTCACGGTGCCCGCATCATACCTTAAAGGTACCACCAGATCCCGTCTGACCTTGGAGGCTAAGCAGGGTCAGGCCTGGTTAGGACTCGGATAGGAGACCACCAATAAATATCAGGTGCTGGAGGTTCTATTCCAGAGGAACTGGCAAACCTGACTCTGAGCCTTCCTTGCCTAAGCAAACCCTATGAAATTCATGGGGTTGCCATAAGTCGACATGTGACTTAAAGGCACGTACATATACAAAAGAGTTATTTGAAAGATTTATTCAAAGGAGCTAATTTGGTCTTCCCCTTCAGCTGAGAGAGGGAGGCTTCCTGAAGCCTCTCCACAGGTTTCCATGGGCAAGTCACACTCTCTCAACCTCAGAGGAAGGCAACGGTAGCAACCCCCTCCCCAAAGAAATCTTGCCAAGAACATCCTGTGATCGGTTTGCCTTTAGGGTCTCCATAATTTGGAAATGAGTTGAAGGCACATGCCAACAACAAAACCCAAATTGTTACACAACTGATTTTGTTTGTTCATTTGCTTTTCATCCACGATTGCTCAAAAAATAGACACTGGCATAGAAAAAACCAACTCACCCTGTTCTCCAACCTCTCCAAAATGAATTATGGTGGACAGATATGGAGCTAAGCCAGCGGATAGAAACTCCCTCCAGGTGGTGGTGAGGAGAGAGTGTGACCACCCTCCACCTTCCCCCCTCAGATGAACCACCTTACCATCACCCAAACACTTGGGAAACATTCCCTTCCCAAGGACGACAACTCCCAAAATCCCCCAGCAGGTGTGGTGGGCACCATAGTCCCCAAGGGACATGTTTGCAGGAGGAGAAGGCAGGCGCACAGCTGGGGGAAGTGGCTCTTTTGGGGGGACTCCAACTCCCAGAATCCCCCAGCCTGCAAAGGAAACTCAGAATGGCTCATGCGGGACTCCCACACCTAGAAGGCTGGTCGGTGCAAGAGTTCTGGGAAGTCTTTTCCAGCCCAAATGTCAGCCCCAGGACTCGGTGGGAGAGGAGAGTTCTCTTTGGGGGACTGCAGTTCCCGGGATGCAAATCTGGCTGGGGATACTGGGAGTTGTAGTCCAAAAAAGGCAATATTTGCCCCTGCCCCACGAAATCTCTGTCCAAGAGGAAAGGGGGCCATGGGGCAGAGTCTGGGCATCCTGAGCTGGCATGCCCAGAAGGAACCAAGGGGTGCTTGAACTAGAATGACCAGGACCAGCCCGTCCTCAGAGTGGAAATTGGGGAGGAAGAGGCAGGGAGGAAAGGGATGAAGTCAGGGCAGGCATGGGAAGGGAGTGAGGAGAGAAGCTGAGATTCAGAAGGCAGCAAAAAATCTGTGCACCTCAAAAATGCAGAGGTCGGGGAGGGCAGCAACTTTTTCTTTCAAAAGTTTTTAAATGACCAAAGGTTGGGGAAAAGGTTTGCCTTGGGGAACGACTGCAACTCCCAGCATGCTGGCTGAGAGAACGCCAGACCTGTTGTACAAAAAAAGGAGAACTTTCCCCATAAAACTCTGCCTTCCCAAAGGACCACTATCACAAATAATCACAAATCCCAGAATCCTCCAGCCATCGTGCTGGGAAGTCTGTGTGTTGCAGCCCCCCAAGGGAATTTTATTTCCCTCCCCACCAAGCTCTGCTATTTGTGTTTGGCCGGGAAGGAAATTTTTGGACTACATCTCTCAGAACTCCCCCTCCCCACCAGCCAGCATGCTGGGAGTTAGAATGTCCGCAGGAGCCGTTCCCCCTTTCCTCTCCAGCAGCCAAGGAGTCAGTCAGTGGAGGCGTCCAGCTTTTATTTTAAGGCATCTATTTTTACGGGACTCTCTCCATCCCCATCCGAGGACCCCTCCCGAGGCTGCCGGGGGCCCCGTCAGCTTTTAAATTTAGCCCCCGCCGAGGACAGAGGCCAAGAAGAGCCGCCGCCAAGCCAAGGCGCCCAGGGCTCAAGAGACGGGATGGGCAGCGGCCATCCAGGGAGCCCCGACGGATGCAGGGATGGATGCGGGGAGGCAGGGATGGGGCGCCTCTCCCGCCCTCCGCCCCGCACGGTCCGGACTCCAAGGGTCCCCCTGAGCAGGGCAGGCTGAAGCGTCAGCCACTCTGGCCTGGCCTGGGCACCCCTCCATCGCCAAGCATCGCCTGCGCCTGGCCGGCCCCACGGCTCCACTTCGAGGGCAAGACGTTGGTAGCCGCCGCTCCCTCCTCACCCAAAGCTAAGAATAAGGACAAGAAGACTGGGTTATACAAAGCAGGGAATGTTGTTGTTGTTGTTGTGTGCCTTCTCTCCCTGCTCCTTGCCCTGTTGGCCGGGGCCTTTTCCACCCACACCCACTCCGGGGGGCGAGCTGTGCCCCTCTGCATTCCTCCTCTGGCAAAACCCCACTCGAAATTGTCTATGGCTTCCTCCCGGCTCCTTCCCCCCCTCCATCTCCTCCTCCTCCCCCCGTCTCTAACGGCGTGGGTGGAAAGGTGCTCTGACGTCTGGCAATCTGTTTATGATTCTCTGTCTGCTTCAAAAGCTTCCCAAAAACGTTTTGCGGACACTAAACGGGTTCAAATCCCTTCTTATCTGCCGGGTGACCTTGTGTATCTGTCTGCTAAAAACATCTCTTCCCCCTCCCCTTCCAAGAAGCCCTCTCCTAAGTTTCTTGGCCCTTTCCCTGTCAAACGCGCCATGAACAATGTCTCCTTTGAATGGTCCTTGCCCTCGTCTCTTAAAGGTATACACCCTGTTTCTGATTCCAGTCTGCTCAAGCCGGCCCCTTCGCTGGACTCTTCGAAGACTGACCGGACTGCCCCCCCCCCACGCTGATCGCCTGCAACGTGCCTTCTGTTATTTAAGCTTTATTTTCGTTTTCTTTGTTCTTGTGTGTCTCTTTTGGAGGTGGGCAGGATGTAGGCAGGATGCCCTCCATAATTAGATAGGGGATTATGGGTTAGTGTGTATTTCTAATAGCCACAGATTCTGATTGCATAGCAACACAATATGGTGCAGCCGTACATTCCTCCATTTGCTCTTCTCTACACGTCCAAGGGGGGTGTAGACAGTCACCATGGGAACTTATGGGACTTTATGACCCCAAGTGTAGGACTGTGCTTTCGTTTTCTCCTGTGTGAATCTGAAACTGTTTAACTACACAGTATTTTGGACTCTTGGCCCACTCCTGTTCTTCGAAGCCAATGTTCACTGCTCTGCAACTTTACAATAAATCTGCTATGCAAGTTTATTGTCCTTGTGTCTGAGTCTGATCCTGACATTCTGGGTATTTCACTGTTCCTTGATTTTGTTATTCCTCCTCATCATTGATGAAATTCCACTTTTATCCACATTTCGTTGCAGGATGGAGGGAGAGCCAGCTTCCCTCCGACGTGCTGCCGCCCATGTTCTTAGGGGCCATGAGCCCATCGAACCCCACTATTAATCAGAATTAAGGGGACCTGTTGATGCTCCCCTGGGACTTCTGGGGGCGGGCAGGGGGACAGTGGGGAGGGGAGTGAAGCAGGATGGCTCCCAACTGCCCCTCAATTCATTTCCAGGAAGTTCACAGCCACTGCAGCTTTGCTTGCTGGGGGATGCTGGGAGCTATAGTCCAGCGATTCCCCAAAATCATTCCCCTTCTGTCCTCTTCACTCTGCTGCCACTTTCCAGCTGCCCATCTAGACTCCCAACCCAATGCTTCATGTTCAGGTTTTCACTCCCTTTAATCTCTTGGTTTCAGTGGGGCTCCCACACCCCGAGAACGGGATCATTTATTTCTTAGTTGAGACATCTATAATGCCCCCATTTCCCCTGAAAGCCAAAGGCCCCTAGAATAAAAGGCATGTGTGCATTCAGTACATTTTAATTCAACTTCTCTAATACGTGGCAGTCGGGGTCACTGGCCGTTGCTAAGAACAGTTCCCATAGTTAAGCAAATTAACAACGGCCACATCATAGCCAGAAGGAGGAGGTTAACCGGGGTCTTCCTTTTTAAGAGCTAAAATTTCCTGGCCGGTGCAGATTTATCTCATGGGCCCCACTGAGGGCTCTACCAGGAGAAAGGACGGAGGCTGGCCCAGCAGAGTGCCGAGGGGGAGAGAGAAATACTGACTTGGGGGGGTGGAGGAAGAAAAGAGACAGACCCCAAGGGGAAGCTAAGGTGGCAAGATTTGTTCAGAGGGGTTTCCCCCCGCCTTCCTCTGAGGCTGTGAGAGTGTGGTTTGCAGCAAACCCCCACAATCACATCCCTATGGTTTCTGGCTCCCTTAATTCTCACCCAGATGCTCTCGACTTGCCTTCCCAGATTTAAGCCATGGATCTCTGCACAGGTGAAAACAGCCTTGACATATAAAGCTCCTCCTCCTCCTTTCTTATTTGGTCTATTTCTGCAAAATAGGTTATACTGCCCCCTATTCCTACATTCCAATCGTGAACTCATCCCACCAGGTCTCAGTGATGCCTATTAAATCATATTTATTTTGTTGTATTAAGAGTTCGAGTTCATCTTGCTTATTCCCCATGCTCCGTGCATTGGTGTAGGGACACTTAAGACCATGTGTTCTCCCGGGAAGAGTTCCATAACTAAAGTTGCTTTCCCTCCCCCTCTTGGTCTCGAGCACCACTTGGCCTGCTCTGTCTCTATCGTTTGGGCTACTGTTTGCAGCACTCACTGAATCCTTCTCACGAGTAATACTGTCTCCCTCCCCAGTCATGCTTAGCTTAAAGACCCTCCTGATCCGTTTTGCAAGACTCAGCAAAAACGCTCCGGCCAACGGTTGTGAGGTGCAGCCCATCCCTTGCCAGGAGAGCAACCTCGTGGAAATGGATTGCTCCTGGAGGCACCATCTTTGGAGCCAGTCGTTGAAGGAGCAAAACTGAACCACTGACGAGCTTAGACAATACAATAGTGTGTATCCTCCAGCTGTTCACTCAGCTTCGCTCGTGCCACTCTAGTGTCAGCCTGGTCTTGGCTCAGCTCCACTCCTGTCAGCCTGGCGTTAGCCCATGTCCACCCATGTCACCTGGTGTTCACCAAACTCCACCCATGTCACCTGGTGTTTTCCCAGCTCCACCCATGCCACATGACGTCAGCCTGATGTTTGCCAACCTCCACCCATGGCAGCCTGGTGTCCACCCCGTTCCACCCGTGTCAGCCTGGTGCCAGCACAGCTCCACCCGTGTCAGCCTGGTGTCAGCACAGCTCCACCTGTTTCAGGATGGTGTCCACTCCGTTCACCCAACTTCCTTGCTCCCCATTTGAAAGGTATATAAGGCAAAAATTAGACCAGTCCTAACCTATGGTGCTGAATTGTGGGGGCTCTCAAAGGCCCTCCCATTTTGAGCAAAATCAAGCACGTTTCTTGAGGACTGTTTCGAGACCGACAGGAATACTCCTGGAGCAGCAGGAAAGAGCTGAAAGAGGCACCCATTCAATTTACAGTCTGACTATCATTAAAGCCTTCAATTACTGGGGGGGAAGATCCTTTCATTGGTTTCTGACAGATTTCCAAAAATGTGCCTGGAAGAACAAATGGGCAGTTTAATCTCTTTTTGTTTCCGTTAGAGTTTAAGTTTATATTTTCAAAATCCCTAATTTAGACGTTTAAATATGTTTTATCTGTTGCCGTAAGCCGCCTCCAAATAAGCTGTTTATAAACTTTTTTTTTTGTTTAGACAACATATATCTCCAAGAACCAAAAAAAAAAAACTGTTTTCCTCTCACTCCGTTTCAGCAATTATTCCCAATTTAAACAGAGTCTTTTATTTTTCCTCCAGTTGGAGAAGAATCAAAACCAATCCACTATCTTATCTTACATTCTTTCCCACCTTATTCTTAGTTAATTACTCACAGTCTTTCTTTTTTTTTTAAAAAAAGGCTTCTGGGGGTTATTTTATTATCCTCTGTTCCGAGAGACGAGTCTTAGCCTCCTTCTGCCATCACAGCTGGCTCCCCCCCCCCTTTTTAATTTTTTTTATTTTTTATTATGTGTGTGCGTTAAACATTTGATTTATTGATTAAATGGGATAATGATGTTCAATTTTTTTTAAAAAAGGGGGAAAAAAAATTTAGAAGATAACTGGCTTTGGGGAGTGGTTACCTTTAGAGATAGTTTGATATGTTAAAAAAATAAGATTATATTTAATAATAGCAATAGATTAAATGGAAAAGAAAAATATAGAATTAAAAATTTGAAATTTTATAATAAAAATGAATATAATGAAAATAAGAATTAAAGATAGGTAACAAAAATGTATAAGTAGTATGATATAGAATAAGCTGAACAAGTTTATATTTTAAGGGCAAAAGAGAAAAAAAATAATGTAAGTTTGTAGTGTTTAAAAAAAAAAGGAAAAATTATTTTTTTTTTTTTTTTTGTTTGATTCACTATTATGTATGACACATGCTTTTTAATTTTTTGTTTATGTTTTTTGTTTGTTATATAATCAATAAAAAATTTTTAAAAAAAAAGAAGAAATGGGTATTTTTTCAACACACTACATGGGTTCCCAGCTTTATCAAATTATCGCACATCTTGGTTTTTCAATACAATATTTATTATCGGTTAGATATCAGGCCATAGGAATTTTTAAAAAACAAAGAGTTATGGATGTAAATCCCCCAAAATTGATATTGAGACACTCGCGAATATTAGGTCAATGAAATGCTTGGCCCAAAATAGAAAGTCCTTTCAAATAGAAACATATCTGAAAGGGATTTTACCCAATATTATAGAACAGCTTTAACCGGAGCAAGATTCGAGCAGGTAGATTCCACGGTAAAGAGATGGACGATTCCATCCAGTGCCAGATATTGAGAGAACGTGTGTCTGTGGGGCCTCTGAAATAGAAGATATTGAGCATGTCCTATTCAGCTGCAAACTATATAAAAAGTAAAGGGGCCAGTTCCTACAGACAACACTCGGCAGAATTACACCCTGGGACCATAGTAAATGGTTACCCACTTCCTTAAGGTACAAATACAAACGTTGTAACTAGAACTGCTAAATTCATAGGTCGGGCTGTTCAACTGAGATGACGTTTTATTGAGCACATCAGGGTTGCATGTAAAGGGGATGAACCCTTTTTAAACATGTGCTGGTTCTGTATTTTTTACCTTTTAGTCTATTGTAAGACAATAACTTTTTCTACTATTAATTTAACTAATATGATATACGTCATTTTATTTTGTCTAATTTATCTTTAAAACATTTTATGCATTATATCCTATATATATAGTGCTTTTTTTTAACATTTTATCATGCTTGCCCTTAAATTTTTTGATACGGTCAATTGACTAATAAATAAACTTCAACTAACTCACTCACTCATTGTTGGTTAGGATCTGGTCTGGAATAGCTGTCCCCCTTGTTTTTCCCCCTCCACCTTCTGGACTCTGAAATTGTCTACAAGGCAGCTAGAGATTTGTTGGGCTGTTTAACTCCCATGACTACTATATCTCTGCTTTCTGAAGGTTTGGTTGTCTGTTCCAGAAAGGCATCGTCCAAGTCCTTTAGTTTGGCTTAGAGGTCTGTTGTAGACACCCACAATGGCATTACTGGTGGTTCTCCCCCCTTTTTATTTCTACCCAGACGCTCTCAGCCTGGCTTCCAAGATTGACATCATGGACCTCTTCTCAGACGTGAATGTCCACGATTTATGGTGCTACTATACCCTTTTCCTGCTTAAACCCATTTTCTAAATGGGCTATACCCTCTCCAACTGTATTTTAATCGTGAGACTCGTCCCACAATTGGTTTAAAAACAAACTGGTTCTGTTCCATAAACATCCCTGAAGCTCCCGCTGACAGGGCTGGGGGCTTAAAACTTTTTAGGAAAACAGTCCTCTGAACATGCATAGTGTGCTCTGAATGAACTGAAAAGGCGAAGGGCAACTTTAGAGACTCTTTTTTGGGGTACCCCGGGAAGGATTTTATAGCCCAAATCCATTCACACTCAGCTCTTCATAATGACTTAAAGAACAGAGTGGGTTACTGTCAAAAAGAAGCCGGGGTGCTTCCTGAAACCAAACAAGCCCCCCCAAGGCCCACATTGAAAACACTGCACAATAGAATTCCTTTCTGCAGCCAGGAGGAAAAACAGTCACTCAGCCTCAAAGGCATTTAACTAATTTTTTTGCGGGTAGTAAAAACATAAAACATCCGTTAAATAATTCCCATGCCTCACTGTGGCATCCACGCATCACACAAAGCAAAACAGCGAGAGAAAGAATCAGAATCAGAATCAGGCAGGGCTTCTCAGACAAGCCTCTTATGCAGGATAACAGACACTCCAGAACAATAACATGTTTACACGGCTGACTTTCCATGTGAACGTTACATACAATAGCCATAACAAGACAGAAACCAACCAAAACACCGGAACACAGCTGTGTAGCCTTGCCAAGAGAACATAAACACACAACATGAGCAACTTTCTCAAGAGAACTTGGGACACGCTGACCTGTGAAACAGAAGTCAAATATTTACAGTAGCAATTGCTATGGGGACAGCGAAGCAAAAAGACCATTAACTCTCTCCTCTCATTCCAACAGTTACAGCATTACATGGCCAAAAAAAGAAAAGAAAGAAATAAAAAGAGGAATTCAGCACCTGAAAGAAGCAAGGGAAAGAGGCACATTGGAGAAGGAGGGGGTTTGGGGGAGACCTGGGTGAAGAAAATAAACTGTCCCCCATTTTCCCTATATTTAGCTTGGAAGGGTGTCCTTCTCCATGGAAATTATGCATTTAAATCTCTAACATGAAAGCATTACATATAATACAATCAGTGAAAACATTACATATAATACAATCAGTGAGTTAATTCATATTTAGCCAATATTCTCATAACAGAAGCATATTTCATATTCTGTACATTTATGATTTCTCCCCCGTGTGGGTTCTTTGATGTGAACGAAAATTTCTGACTCTGAGAGAAGCTCTTTCCACATTCTATGCATTTAAATGGCTTCTCCCTCTTGTGGTTCTTTTTATGGGAATGCAGATAATCACTCTCTACTGAAATTTTTTCCACATTCCATGCATTTAAATGGCTTCTCCCCCTGTGCCTTCCCTTTTATGGGGGAATGCAGATGTCCACTCCAACTTGAAGCTCTTTCCCATATTTCTCATGCATTCGTATGGCCTCTCCCCTGTGTGTGTCCTTTGATGGCAATCCAAATGTGCTCTCTCACTGAAACTCTTTCCACATTCCATGCATTCGTATGGCCGTTTTCCCCTGTGTGTGTCCTTTGATGGGATCGATGCTTTTTATGAAACCTTCTTTTATATTTCCATGCATTCGTATGGCCTTTCCCTGTGTGTGTCCTTTGATGGGAACGCAGACTATCACTCCATGAGCCTTTTTCTGTTTCCATGGATTTAAATGGCTTCTCCCCTGTGTGAATCCCTTTCTTCCTCCTATGTTGTGACGTTCTCCACTCATTGTTGAAGCTCTTTCCACATTCCATACACTTATACAGCTTCTCCTCTCCATGGGTTCTGGGATAGTCAGTGTAAGATGTACAGAATATTCCATTCTTCTTTTCTGATTCAAGTCTGAAGTTCACAAAAAGAGCTCCTTGAACAGCAGAGGGATTTTTTTTTTTTAGTTTTTTGACTTCTTTGTGCTCTTTCCCAATTTCTCTTTTTTTACAGAGCACAATCTGTTCCCTCTTGATTCTACAGGCTTGTTCTTGATGCTGTTTTTATCATTTATTATCACCTTCATTTATATTCTCCTTTTTCCTTGGCAGGACTCAAAGCAGCCTACAATACATGTAAAAAAGAAAACAGAGTTCTAAAAACGAATAATGTAGAAAAGTTAAAGCAGAAATTAAATAGGCACATAGTAATTAAAACAAAGTAAAAATGTCCATCTAAACAATGTAACATCCAAACAATTAAAAATAACCAGCACCTTCTTAGTCCTAGGAGAGAGAATCATCATATTGAATGCCTGCCAAGATAAAAATGTCTTTAATCAAAATTAACAGGAATCCTGGTGGCTAGTGGTTAAGTTGTCGGGACTGCGGCCACAACACTGAGTTTGACTCTACAGGGCTCCAGGTTAACTGAGCTTTTTATCTTTCCACAGTCAGTAAAGTGAGTACCCAGCTCTGTCCGGGCAATTAGCTAACATGTTTTAAACCACTTACGTGCATGCGATAAGCGGTATAGAAATACACATGCTATTGCTATTGAACTGTCTACGGAAAGAAGGGAGGGAGGAGTGTCATCTCTGGGGAGGGAGCTCCACAGCCTGGTGTTCACCTAGAAGACCCTCTCTGTCTTCCTGTCCAGATGCTGCTGTGAGTGCTGGCTGTAGACAGAAAGAGGGGGCCTCTCCAGCAGATCTCAAAGCAGGACTGGTTCATAGTGGAAAATACGGTCCTGATGTGGAGCCCTGTAGGGCTTTAGGTTATTATCTGCAACTTTGAATTGTGCCCAAGGAATAGAGTCCTGGCAGCCAGTGGAGCTGTTCGGGTAATGGAGGGGGCTTGGTGATCCCTGTAGCTAGCTCCAGTTCTGGGTCCCTGGCTGCAGCTCCTTGGACCAGTTGAAGTTTCCAAACGCTCTTCAAAGGCACCCCCCACGTAGAGCCTGTTACGATAATCCAATTGGGATGCAACCAAGGCAGGTGTTGAACTGGCCAGGTCCTGACATCTCGGCTGCAATGAGCGTGGCTTTCTGTGCGTAAACCTTAACTGTCCTGTTGGCATTTTACTACTGCTGAGGCGGTCTTCAAGGTCCAGAGTGTCCTCAGGAGGACATCTGGGCGTTAAACTGTGTTTTCAGAAAGCGTAACCCCATCTAACACAGGCTGAATCCCTATTCCTGATCTGTCTTTCAACTCAGCAAGAGTACCTCTCTTTTGTTTGGCATGAAATTTCAATTTGTTTGCCCTCTTCCAATCCATTAATTTATAACAGCCACTGGTTTAGGACCAAAACAGTCCTCCCTCAGCTTGTGGAAAGGAAAGCATGAAGTTGGCGCTCTGCCACTGATGGCACCAAATCCCAAAACTCCAGACAATCTATCCCAGTGGTTTCACGGAGATGTGAAATAGCATGCGGGAGAACTGGTGCTCCACAGGCCAAAGGACAAGGGGTTCAACAGGAGTCTCCCAGCACAACCTTCTGGGCTGGCCTCCGCAGGAACGACGCTCTGTCAAACAGTGCCCCCAAGTCCCATCCTCACAAGGTGACCCAGAAGGATACTATGGCCAACGAGAGAGAAAGTGGCCAAAAGGTTCAGCAGAACCAAGAGGGACATGCTCCCCCATCTAGTTGCCAGCACAGGTCATCCACCAAGGCAATCAAAACAGTCTGAGTCCAAGTTTAGATTGTTCCTGCCTAATTAGGTTTTATTAATTTCAACACAGTTTTCTTTTTTAGCTATCCTTTTGAATTCTCTTCCTATTTTCAAGATATTAGTGTCAGCCCCCTAGCACACCCAAGCTATGTTGTGAGGAACTGAATTAATTCAGAGCAAACACAGTGAGCCATAGAGATATACTGGACGGACACATAGGCAGTGGCTATGGAGATAAAGAGAGTAGCTGTTTTCTGTCACATCCTGGTAAATCTTGCATGGCTGAGGCCATTGAACTGTTTCTTTCAAGCAGTGATCAGGAGACACAAGTCTCTTGGAACAAATAAACAATGCAAACAGCCTGGAATTTGACACTTTGAGGTATCCATCTCTGGAATGAATTCTTGAATTTTGGCTGCAAACTACAGGGATGTTGTTAGGCTGGTTTTTTTTTTGAACTAAGTAGTCTAAAATTTTATTTCTTAATAACAACTGCAGCCACCTGGTTTTGAGGCATGGGTCAGCTCTGTAACTAGGTGCATTTTCTCATTCTTTTGGGGAGTTTTGGTTTGGAGTTGGGAGTTTTCGGGAGTTAGGAGTTCTCTCAGATTCGCAATCATGAAGCTGGTAAGCTCCCCCTCGGCCCCTAAAAGGCATGGCTGAGATCGTTCTCTCCCAGCCCAAGACTTCTGGATTGGTACAGTATTAGATCAAACCCTTATGTCTCTCTCTCTTAATTTTCACCTCTTTCTAACTTTCCATAGTCTTATGCTTGTTGGAGTGAGTGCAGCTGAATTATTGTATGTATTTTAACATTAATGTCAAATAAAATACTTAAGTTTGGTAGCACTTGTGATTTCTGATGGGCCTGACCCCGTAAACATGGGGTTAAGACTTGAATTACCTAATGCCCTCTTTGCATGGCTAAAGCAGTGTTCAGAGCTAGTTTTTGAGAGATAATTTTGGTAGTTTGGGGAATCTTGGAAGGTGCTGGTAGCAAGCAGTACATTAGCTACCTTCCCAGTTTCTCAATCGTTGGCAATCTGATAAGGAGATTTGGCTCCTCTGCCATGAAGTCCTGGGAGTGTGGTTGTCTGAAGTGCCAGTGTACCGAAGCATGGTTGCTAGGCAACCATAATAGCACCTTGATGTGGAAGAGAAACCTTGCGCAGTAGTGTGTGGGAGGGGCTTTGAGGGACAGGAAAAGTCATATTAAGGCCCTTAAGTCCTGTGGGTGCTCCTTCCTTCACTTTTTTGTGTTTCAGAAGTGCCACAAATTCACCCTGGTCTTGATTCCAATCCTGTTCTTTCAAGGCAGAGCTTCCCAAACTTCTCATGTGAGTGACACATTTTTTGAGACATGCATCATTTTCTACACAGAAATTTAGTTTTTACGAGAAACTGTAGGTTAAAGGAATTCTTTATAAGACAGAAAGCACGCAGAAATTATAGTGACAAAATGTACGGGGTACAAATATTTTACTAAAACCTTCCATACAGTTTCAAAATACAGGTTTTGTAAATAATATCTATTGAAGATTGTAGGTGAATAGATGAAATGTGCCACAGCACACCATTTGGAAAGCCCCTATCAAGGATAGGTTGTGTTTTTAGGTTAGGAAAAAGACTTTATCGATATGTTTCTTAATGGGAGATTTGTAACCTTAGTGGTTCTTAGAATTCTTCTCTGCCAAACAACCTCCACACTTGGGCTATTTAAGTTCCCTGTCCAGAGTATTTTATATCGACATAGCATTCAAGACTTGCTCTAATTGTATGTTACTGCTTTGGAGAGCTCTTGTCGTCTAGTCTTGAATTATCTAATTAATTTTGGAATTTTGCTATATATTTTTTTGAACAGAATAACAACATTATTAACAACTGAAGAAGTTTTTGAAAAAAGTTTTGACATTCCTCAGGATTCGTTTTGTAATTGTTTTTGAGTAGGATATTTTAACCTGATAACAGCATACATTTTGCATGGTTTTCGGAATTGATGAGAAAGATGATCTTAGAATGTGTGGGTCAGGCAGCAACATGCTTTTTGCAGATTTATGGTGATGAAAATTATAATAGCTGTGTTAAGTAGAGAACTCACAAGTTACATTGACCCTTTATAGAATCCTGCAAGAACAGTCCATTTTCTTCACAATTTACAGCCGATTTTGTTCATCATTGTCATTACTGTCCGGTTTACGGTTGCACTCTGCTCTACCCTCCCTTCCCAGGAATAATGAGGAGGAGTTTCCCAACCCAATTTTCCGATATCCCAACCCCCCACCTCCCAATTTCTTCTATCCTCTCCCTTTTAAAATTCCATCTTTGGACCCAAGGCTGCTCTGGCCTTTGAGACCCCTTTAACAGTGCCCCCACAGTTTCAACATAGCCCAAGAAACACCCCTGGAGCCCTCCCAGGTCCACAGTCCCACAGAGACCCCCTAAAAGGCGAGAGGAGGTCTCACAGCTGGGCAAAAGTGGCATCCTTTAGGGATTGGAACAGAGAAGGCAGCTTTCCTTTTTTTCACCAAGTAATCTACTGAGAACTGACCCTGACAGAAGAAGAATCCCCAGGTCCTATGATTCAAATCCCCAAGGCGATTTCCTTGGGGGTTGGATCTGCTCCGTATTTTTTATTTCAAAAAGTCTTTTAAATGTGCTCCTGCCCCTTCCTTTAAATCCAGCCCAGCTCCAGATTTTCTTATATGTGTCCACAGAGATTGTTAGAGGTGGAAGCTCATCATTCTGGGAGGACAAAATGGGGAATGAGGTGAAAGACAAAAAAAAGGACCCCCCTTCCCCCACCCTGTTCCCTAAGAGAGCTCTGCCAGGACAAGGAAGGGCGATAAAACACTCTTCAAAAGAATATATTTTTTTGGGGGGGGGGGTTCATTTTAACTTGAACCCATCCTTTTGTAACCATGCCAGCCTCAGAGCCTCACACGCTCCCCCCAAGGGAGGAGAATGAACACATTTTCTGCCTCCTCTGTCTCTCCCTGCAGCAGCCTCTTGTCTTTCCCTTCTCCTACAAAAATCCTTCAACAGTTTCCTTCATCTCCCCCTTCCATGTTGCCTTCCCCTTCCCCTCTCCCACAAATCCCTCACTTTTCTTCCTCCTCACAGGCAGACACTCTCTCCTCCCCTCCACCTCCCCCTTGTCCTCTCCACCCATTTTTAATGATTCCTTTACCATGGCCGCCAACCTTTCCTGGGTATCCATAATAACCCTCACCCCTTCTGATGCCCCACGAGGATATTTGGAAGCCAGGGCAGAGGAAGGTCTCCTGATCCAGGAGTGAACTGAGGAGATTTTTTGAACGCTTCCCCGAACCAATTCCACCAACGGAAAAATAGGGGAGAGGAGGTCGAAGCAGCTGAAGCCACAAAGATGCCTTTTAGGGAGGGAAGGCAGACTTTTGCGTCCACACCAGTCACCTCCCCCACCTGGCCCTCCAGAGACTCTTGGTCTTGGCCCTCAAGGGGCCTCCTTCCTACCCTTTGTACATATTTGCAGTCCGCCTTTGTCCCACTGCCTCTCTTTTCTGCAGAGACAGCTTCAAGAAGCAAAATGTGCCTGTGGGATGGGAAGGAAGAAGGAGAAGAGCCCCCCCTTTAGGGTAAGACCAGATCTCTGTCTTATCAACATTGGAAAGTCAATATCATCGACCGTGGTATCCTTTTGAAACAGCTCGGGGAGGTGTTGGAATCAGAAGAATCGTTGTCCAGTGGTTGGTCTGACCTCTCAGGGGAGGTTTGAGATCAGTGGTCGGATCCTTCCCAATGCCGCGACAATTCAAGACAGTTTGATGTTTTGTGGTGACTCCCAACGATAAAATTATTTATTTATTATTTACAAGTGCCTTTTTCTGGGGCAAAGGCAGCCTTGCCCGCCAGGCAAAGGGGTGAGGAAGGAATGGGAGCCACGCGTTTCCCCCTGGGCAAAATTCTAAGAACCCCCCCCTCAAGGCTCTCCTTCTGTTCGTTTGGTTTCGTTGCGGGGCAGTGTGGAAGTTTTGGTAACCCTTGTCCTTGGGGGGAGGATTGTAGTGCTGTCGTCTTTTGCACCAGGCGCAGCTCACCCCCCCAGAAAAGCGCCACCTTGTGAATCCCCAGCCCTTCCGCAGCACCCCCCTCCATGGCGAATGCGGCAGGGGACCGTGGAGAGGAGGGGGCGTGCGTCCCTGTGCTGCCGCCATTCCCCAAGCTGGCCAATCAGACAGGAGGTTCTCCCAGTAGCGGAGAAAGGGAGCAATTTCAGTCCTTTCTGAACAGGGGGCAGGAGGATGCAAGCGCGTGGCTCACGCCTCTGCACCACCACTCCTGGGCCTTTTCCGTGCATTACCTTATCGCGGAAGTGGAGGCTGCCGTTCGTGCAAGGAGGTTTTTGCGCGAGGCGTTCTCTTCACTGCTCCTTTGTCCCGCAGCTGGCTCCCTGGTTGCATGACCGTCCCGCTCCTTCCTCCTCCAGCACAGCTTACAGCTCCCCAATGCTTTCTTACCATCTACATGAAACCTTTGGAGGGATCATCTGGAGGTGTGGGGTGGGGTCCTATCAGCATGCTGATGACACCCCGGTATATTTATCCATGCCTTCAAAAACAGCTGAGGATAGTATGTTTCCTCGGAATGACTGCTTGGAGGAGGTAATGGGCTGGGTGAGGAATCACAGAATCGAAGTCGAAAACGGAATAGTAGCACTATAACCGCGTCGAGTTCCTGAATGAGGTGGAGCAATGTATCCTAGGAATGCCACAGCCCTGCAGCCACTGGTCTCTCACCAGTTAGTGGTGCGGTGAATTCTCTGTAAGTTTTATTCCAAAATTTAAAAGAGCTATCCAAGGTGCTGAAACAAAAATGATTCCAGTTTCTCGGACAGTTCTTTTAATCTTCGGATTATAAAGTTGCAGTGGAGTGACTGTTCTCCGTTGACATAGGAGCTGGGTATGTTTGGCTTGGAGGAGAGAGAGCTTAGGCCATTCCCGCACTCGATAGTTTTAGTGCTATTATTCCACTTTCAACATCCCATGGAATTCTGGGGGTTGTAGTTTAGGAATGGGCATTTAGAATTCTCAGCCAGAGAGCTCCTTGGCCTCAGGAACTACAAGTCCCAGAATTCCACTGGATGTTGAAAGTGGAATAAGAGCACTATGACAGTGTTGTGTGGAAATAGCCTTAGAGATGACATAATAGGCCATCTTTAAATGTCTGAAGGGATGTCATGGAGAAGATGGAGCCAAATTCAAATTACAGGAAAAGAGACTCCACCTAAACATTAAGAAGAATTTCTTGACTGTAAGCGCTGTCTAGGAGGGGAAAGGACTGCCTTCTCCACCTTTGGAGGTTTTTAAACAGAGTTTGGATGGGCATCTTTCAGGACTGATTTTCTTCATGGCAGGGCATGGACTAGATGGCTTTTAGGGTACCTTCCAGTTTTAAGATACTATGATTCCCTGATTCACTTCCAGTTTTGGGGAAGCAAAAGGAGAATGTTTCCCCAACTGGCCACTCCTCCTTACCTCCAGACGCTTCATCCGCCAGCAGATCCTCAACATCAGAGAGGTCAGCGTAGCTTCTCCAGTGCAGACGGACCGCTTCTGATTCTGCGTCTTCTGGGAAGGAAGCGTCATCCAGTCGCTCTGACGCCTGAGTCACCTGTAGCCAGAGGGAGAGAAGAGCTTGATGACAAAAATCTTTTTCACAAACCCAAGCAGGCACATCTGGATCTATCCTGTGTCAGCAACTCCTTTGAGATTCAGATAAATTATGAGTGGATGGATGTCACCTTTGGGAGAAAAGCAAGGTATAAATTCAGCAAACAAACAGCAAACTCCACAGCTTGCAAACTTGATTTTGGGGCTCAGAAATAAAAAATGTTGGGTTGTGCCTGTCAGCTGTCTGCCTAACGAGCCTGAAAAATGGGGTGCTTGCTTAAACAAACAAGACCTCCAAAGTCCTTCTTGGCATAAAATACAGCCTGAAGAAAAAAACAGCCACTCCACACCGCAATAAGGAAAAGACAAATGAGTTTATTGCGGGCAGCAATTAAGGCAATTAGCAAAAAGCCCGTCGTGAAGATTAACAATAAAAAACAGCAGAGTAACATACAAACCGGCGAGGTGAGAAGACAAGAGAAAAAGACCCAGCGAGAATGCTTTACAGACAGCTTGTATACATTTCATACAGCTGTACATTATTAGGTGCCTTAGTCAAACAAATAGATCACAACTTAAACATCTGACATACAGCTGCGTACCCTTATCTCAATCCACACTTTGTGCTTAAAGGGCAAGGTCAGAAGAAGCAGCGCAGCATCAATTCAGATTAACTCTTTACATATTGTGACAGTGCCTCAGTCTGATGAGGAGGAAGGCTGAGCGTCCATACATTACATCCTGGACTAAGACTGCTAGGCCCTATAGTTTCTGGTTGAAAACCTGAGAATTAGGGACAACGGCCCTTGTTGATGTCATTAAATGTTATGCATTAAATACCAACCACAGCTGCCCAAAGCTTGTCATTCAAAACCTAGCAGAGAATGTATTTTCCCTTTGGAATTTAGAAAGAAATTTTAGCTGACGTCTAGGGTGTACCCAGATCAAGCTAAAAGGAGGCGATTGTTCCCTCTCACTTATTCAGGGAGAAGGAACATTTATTTGCTTCCAGCCAGAAGGCAGGTGCACAGCAGAGTGGAAGGTGAGTCCCTGGACCCACAATGGCCAGGAGGGAAAAAGGAGGCTAAATCTGCAAGTTGTAGCAAGAAATCAATTATATCTTGCCAGTGGTAGCAAACTGCTTCTCCGATAGCTGAGCTGCAGATTTACACACAGTCCTTTCTTTCCTCTGGCCTCAAGCAGACTGCCCCCAAAGTGGAGAACTTGTGCCCCTAGCCAACCCGAAGATGACCCACAAAAACTAGAGACTAAGAGAACCCTGCATCAACCAACCCTGTCCCAGACACACACTGCCTCCGTGTACATATCTACCCAGATGGCTGAGCTCTCCTCAAACACTGCTTTTCACAAATAATACGAATACATACTGGGCTTTCTGGATCTGTGTTGCTGTTCTATACTTTCTCAATTAACAAACACTTGAAACAAGGAATTGTGGGGCTTGGTAATTATATTTTTAGAAAGCCAGCGTTGTGTAGTGGCTCAGCCATGCAAACCACTGGGTGACCTTGGGTGCACCAGACATGCCCAGAAAACCTGGTTTGCCTTAGGGTTGCAATAAGTTGGAAAATAACAACAACACAATTCATATTAATTAATTATAATATCATTAGTAATAGTATAATTAATTAATCTAGTTATGAAATTATTATTATTATTATTATTATTATTATTATTATTATTATTATTATTATTATTATTATTATTATTATTATTTCTACCCAACTCTCCCCAAGGCTTGACATGGGTTACAACATATAAATTAAAATAGAACTAAAAACACATCATGCATTAAAATACATTGAAAACACATAAAACCATTTAAACTACATCAGTGTAAAATTCATAGTTAAAAATTGCCTGAAGAGATAGGTGTTAAGTATTTTTTTTTAATTCAGAGAGCATATTCTGCTGTCAAATCTCTTCTGGCAAGTCATCCCACACAAGAATGTGTGACACACGACAATGGCAACAATTATATTTTTAATATTAGCAATTATTCATAAAACTTTTGCTGCTACTCACACAGAGACAAGTCACAGCATATTCAGTGGGGTTTTGCATAGCACTGAAAAAGTTACTAGTTTTACTAAAACAATTTTAAATATTCAGATTGTATAGAGTGCTATTTTAAATGTTTCCTCTGCTATGTTT